>PVHP010006018.1:0-62969 GCA_004024765.1 Zapus hudsonius
AGAGCCAAGGATGGCAATGATTTGGAAGGTCTTCCTGCTCCTGGTCATGTTTTCTTCCTATTGCTCTGCCATTGTTCCCATGGTTCAGGTGGTTGAATTTACTTTAATTGCTGTGAGTAGTCCTTCTTTGCACAAACATTCACAGGACATCTATTTGTGACTCTTCCTTTCATTTGTAGAATTACATCTGGAAACAGGTTGCAGCCTCCCTGTCTCGGTTTCTCTATCCAAAGAGAATAATAAATTACAATGGCATAAAGACCTTTGATCTTATAAAAATGTAAGTTTAAAAATCTGTAAGTTGCCATTGCTTTAATATTGGGTTTTCTGATTGTTAAAACTATAATAACACTCTATAGGCCCCTTAGTGCCTTTCATCTGAGAATGTCAAAGTGTTTCATAAACCTTTCCTAATTAATCAAGCTTCCCAGGACCATTGGAAGGCAGAGACAGTATTATTAGCTCTGTTTAATGGATTGGAAAACAGAAGGTCACGGGGTCATATTCTGAGGGACAGACTCCAGTCAGGACAATAGCAGAGCTAAAGAAAAGGCAGCCTTGTCCAGGCTTAGTTCTTCAGGAGATCCAGCCAAATTATTAGTCCTGTAAAAATCTCATGCTGTCCTCAGGGCAGAATGAAATTCTCACTTGTTCACCCCTTCTGCATCCAGTCTTGGCCAAAGGGAGATCCAGAGAAGTTCTCCACATCTTTATACCTCTAAGGAATACAGATTTCTAAAGTTCAGAGGGGAAAATAAAATAGCAGATAAGTGCTTTGTAATGTTGAACAGTGTTTGTAAGCAAAAACCATGTAAAAGCACTTTGTAAGGTAACCTGTTGTTTTAGCATTATGTTATCTTAAAATAATACAAGTGTTTTTTGCATGCTCACTGATTCAATAGATAGCTGAACATCCATGCCATGCTAGACAGGGTTGAAGGCAATGGGGATTCACAGTAGTGAATAAAACAGACAAAAGCAGTCCTTAGCAAGAAAGCTTGTTAGAGTGGAGGTGGGAAGAGACAATAGCTAAAAACCATATGTGCTACAAATTTGTTCATCACCTCAAGTGTTTCCTCCCTCTCTCTCATTATTATGCTTACTAAGAACAAAGTTAAAAATGTACCTTTGTAGCAAATGTCTAAGTATAAAGTACAGGCACTATGCAATACAATGAAGCTCATGTTTATTTATCTTGTATTCGAAAGCTTTGTACCTTTTGATTAAACCTCCCTGTTTTCCCCTCTCAATAGCCCCTGAGAAGTTCCACTGTGCTCTCTGCCTCATTGAGACTATTTTAGATGTTTTATGCAAGTATATGTATGTAGTATTTGTACTCATGTGTCTGATGTTATTCTGATGCCATCCAGGTTCATCCATGGGGTGGCAAATGACAGAATTTCATTCATTTTAGACAAAGATTACACTGTACATATATGTCATATCTTTCTTCATTTATTTATCTGTGAATGGACATTGGCTTCAGTGTCTTGGCTATGTTCATTAATACAATAATTGTGAGGGTAGATTTCTCCTTTAGATCTTTCTTTCATTTTTCTGGGATTTATATGCAGAACTGGGATTGCTAGATCATCTGATCATACTAGTCTTAGTTTTTCAAGAAAACCCCTACTGTGTTCCATAGAGGACATACCCAAACAAAAGTGGCTTGTAGAGGAATGGGTTTATTTGGCTTACGGACTCGAGGGGAGACTCCATCCTGGCAGGGAAAACAATGGCATGAGCAGAGGGCTGGACATCACCTCTGCCACAGCACTGCAAACAGTGGCAGGAAGGTGTGCCAAATACTGGCAAGGGGGAGCTGGCTTTTAACCCCATAAGCCCACCCCCAACAACACAGCTTCATCCAGGTTGTAAAACCCAAACTGCCATCAGCTGAGGATCGATCTATCAGAACACATTCATTTGTTTGTGGGGGACACCTGGATCAAACCATGACACCAGCCAATACTTCCTCCAGCAACATCAAGCTTCTTGTTACTCCACACCTCACCAGTAATCATTATCTTTCTTTTTTGACAAAAGCTATCCAAGCAGGTGTGAGATGATACTGGGATTTAACTTTATTTGTAATTCTCTGGTGATTTGGGATTTTGAGCACCTTTTCATATGTCTATTGTCCTTTTATGCCTTCATGGATAAATAACTACTCATTTCTTACTGTCACACACCACTGGGATGAATCTCCAAAGCAGGCACAATTTTGGTAGGAAAATACTTATTAAAGTAACAGATCCAGGGGAAGTTCAATAATGAAGAAAACAACTGGCTCCCTTTCACAGATCCAAGCAGAGAGAGAAATCCCATCCAGCACCTCCAGCCAGCACACTCCAACTCCAACTGACAAAACAGCAGGACTGCCAGACTTCAGCTATGACTGCTCTTTACATATGTATCACTGGAATTTTACATCCATCTTAGAAATACCTCAGGAGACCAGGCTAAGGTGACACCTCTTCCAGCCAGGAGGCTGGAGACAAATCTTTAATACACTTTTGAATCTATTAGGGGACATCCAGTCAAACTACCATACTTTCCCTATTTTTATAATTGATATCTTTATTATCCAAAGTTAGATACATTGTATGAGCAAATCTTATGATGGTACACCCCATTTCCCTCATCCCTGTCCCCAATCCACTGGGTATCCTCCTTGTTGGGCATACTGGATAAGTTCATGGAGTAGGGGGTCATGAATTGTATAAGAGGTAGTTAGTCCCCACCCTGCCCTGCATTGTGTGTTGTTGCTGAGGCGGGCAATGTCTCTGGATATTCTCCCCCACTGTGGCTCTTACTATCTTTCCACCCCCTCTTCCACACAGTTCCCTGAGTTTTAAGAAGGTGAGTTTTAAGTCTGCTTTATTGTTGAGATCATAAGTGTCTCTGGGTTTCTGCTTTGGGTTGTGTTGGATATCATTGGTGTCTGTCTCATTTACCATCCAGGGTTATCTGACTTGCTATCATGATAGGTATCTTGTTTATAGATCATTTGGTTTAACCCATTTCATTTGGGGCCTACACGATAGGCCAGGGGTAGTTCATCTCTTGCCAGGATGTCAGCCATCATCCCATGGCTTGTTGGTGGAATTGGGTTGTCCATGGCTCTCTCACTGCCTTCTGAAAAATACAAACAGAATCTCCATCAGAGAGTGAGATCAGTATAGGTTAAATGAGACACACATTGCTAATTTGTCAAGATTCTCTTTGGTAATGTTTTCTCTGTTTTCTTCAAGGAGTTATATAGTTTCATGTCTTTTAAAATGCTAATGTGTTCTTTATTGTTATTTTTGTATACATATATGTGGATGTATGCCCTATGCAAAGGTCAAAGGAGATCATTGGGAAGAATACAGGTGTTCCTCTATCATTCTTATACAATGTTTTCTTTTTTAAATTAAATTTTATTTTTTATTAAATAAAAAATAATAATTTATATTCCCTCCCCCCATTCCACTGAGGGCCCTTCTTGACAGGAGGCTGGTTCCACTGCATTTGGATTCAGGAAGCAGAGAGAGATCAATTGCTAATGCTTAATCACCTGTCTCCTTTTAGTTCAGTCTAAGATCCCAGCCCACATGATACTGTTAGCCATAGATAGAGTCAGCCTTTCCTCCTCAATTAGCCTAATCTAGAAATTTGTTCATAGACATGCCCAGAAATTTGTGTTTTAGATGATCCCTAGAGTCTATTAATTTGACAACTGAGATTAATCGCCACAAGTATTTATGCCTAATTTATAGGATGAGTGCTTTAAAATGAGCTAATATATGTAATATCCTAGACACAGTGCATGGTACATCCTAAGTGTTCAATTTACATATTCTACCTTTGGAAACACATCAACAAGCTTGGATGCTGAGGCAACGAATGACGGCATCTGTATCCTAATGGCTGTATAGTGGATATCTTGGGGGTTTAGCCATAGAGACTGATAACAAATCACATCTGTCTCTTTCACTAGAGCACAGCATCCAGCTCTTCAGCTAACAGTCGCATCCCAGGAGGCTGAGCATTCCTCCATTCCGGAATGCTGAGCTAGACTTTAGCCAGCTATTGGCTGACACAGAGTACATGTGGTCAGTACCTTTCTCAATATAGAACTGTTGAACAGTTTGTGCTTTAGATCCTTCCCTGGGATCAGAGTGAAGCTGGCCTTCGACTGCTGGTAGCCGCCTTCTACTTTATTTCTTTGATTCAACAGAATTCATACATGAGGGATGATATATAGTATTTGCTTCTCTTTGCCTGGGGTTATTTCATTTAATATAAGGTCTCCTTGCTATAATGTTACAAATGACAGGATTTCTGAAGAGTACACAGGGTACTATTGCACAAATATGCTATAAGTACATGTAATTATTTGTCAGTTAACATTGAAAAAAAGAAAAGAGAATCTATCTAGTCTCTAGTTGAAATCAGAACTTTCCTGGCTTTCATTTCTGTGTTATCTTCCTTCAATCGCTCTTCTCCTCATAGTCTCTCTCTAGAAAAGCACTTGAGCTAAAGTCTGTTTCAGGCTTTACCTCTAGAGAACTGAGCAAGATAAGCCTTATCATTGCCAAACATCATTTCTATGTGTGCACAGGCCATCATTAAGAGACTAAGCCACCACTTGGAAGCACATGTATATATGCAGAGGAATATAAAAAGCCATTTTCTTTTTCAAAGCTTATTTAAATGACAACTACTTAGGAGACTAGAGAGATGGGCCAGTGGTGAGAGCTGCCTGTTCTGCCAGCCTGCTGACCATAGTTTTGATCATAGCAACCACATAAAGCTGGATGCAAAGTGGCAAGGATGTCTGTATTCCCAATGCACTATAGCAATGGAAGGCACAGTCAGGAGACTCCTGAAGCTCAAAGGCAATTTGTCTGGCCTTCATGACATATAAGTAGGTTTTATGAATTCTCTATAATGCTGTGAGAATCAGTCTCAAAACAAGTTAAAAGGAGAGTATCAGGGCTGGAGAGATGGCTCAAGTGGTTAAATGTGCTTGCTTGCAAAGCCTGACAGCCCTGGGTCAACTCCCTAGTACCATGTAAAACCAGATGTGTATTCATCTGGATTTTGTTTACAGCAGCAGGAAGCCTTAGCATGCCATATTCTCCTTCTCTCCCTCTCTCCTTCCCTCCCTCCCTTGCTCCCACTCTCTCTCTCTCAAATAAATAATTTTTTTTTAAATGAGAGAACTGATACTCTAAGGCTGTACTGTGACCTCCCCAGATGTACTGTGGCAATTAAGGAAGACACTTGTGTTCATCCTCTGGCCTCCATATACTTGTGAATATGCACACCTGAACTCATGCATGTGAGCCTACACACATATATGAATACTCAAACATATGTGCATGCACACCATACATACACATACACACCAGAAAGAATTGTTTTACATCATTTTAAAAATAACAATAAGTTGATGTTTGTTAACTATGACACATTATGCATGTTAAGTAATTTTGCCACCTTAAAAATTGTGTGATACTTCATTTCATAGGTATACTATCTTCTATTTGTATTTTATAAATATGGAGGTTAGAACACATAATGTTGCCTTCATCTGCTCAGTCGCTCTCAAGCAGAAACTGGTGGAGCCAGTCTATTAATGCAGGCATTTGAAATCCAGATCCCATTCTCCTAATTGCCTTGTGTTCCGCCTCTAAATTCTTTACTGCAATTATAATTGATTGAAAGATAAAGAGTTAATTTTTCTTAGCAATATTAGATTGCACAGAGCTGAAATTTCCCGAGACTTTAACAGTAGAACCAGCTAAGCATGTGTAAATCCAAATTAACTCCCCTAGGCATCTGTGTGACAGGGAACTACAATAGATTCCCCTCCATCCTTCTCCAGGTGTTGCCGACAGGCTGCCAATTCTGCAAAGCTGGCAACGTTGCCAGCAGCTGGTTGATCAGGTCTGAGCAGCATCACTGTGTGGTCCACTAGAATGCTCTGGATGTTTTCTATTCTCGATTCCTCTCCTGAGTTTCACTGAAGGCTGTGCAGGTGTGCTTCATTTCCCTGTGTGGCCAATGAAGACCCACTGGCACCTTCCCCTTCAACAGTCTCTGAAATGCCACAGCATAGGAAAGGATACAGGCCTGTATTGGGTTTCTGAATGGAGGGCATCTCAATACTTACAAGAGAACTGAAGGCACTTTGCCATCTCTGCATGTAGCGTATGCTGATTTGACAGCAAACAAGTTGGAACATATGAAAGATTCTTTTTCAACTAATCTATACAATAACCTGCCAGTTTATCTTTACCAGGGCTCTGTCAGAATTGGGTTTCATGACATATAAGTAGGTTTAAATAATTCTCTGTAATGCTCTGAAATCAACTAATGGATTAATTTTAGAGAGAGAGAGAGAGAGAGAGAGAGAAAGAGAGAGAGAAGAGAGGGGAGAATGAGCACACCAGGGCCTCTAGCTGCAGCAAACGAATGAACTCCAGATACATGTACCACTTTGTGCATCTGGCTTTATGTGAGTACTGCGAAATTGAATTTGGGTCATTAGGCTTTGAAGGCATGTGCTGTAGCCACCGAGCCATCTCTGCAGCCCTGAATTTGCTTTTCTATTCCATGTTTGTACATACCATTTGTAATCTCAACAGGGAGGCCGGATAATGCTATTTCCTTTTAAATCTTTTCATTTTTAAAGTGTGTGTGTGTGTGTGTGTGTGTGTGTGTGTGTGATATGTGTGTGCACAATACTAAGGTGTGTGTAGAGGAAAGAGGACAAGTTGGGTATCAGTCTTCACTTTCCACATTGTTAGAGACAGGCTCTCTTTGTTCTTGGCTTCTGTGTCCCTCCGGTTAGCTGGCCCATGAACTCCACTTCCCATCTTGCTATATAGTCACATAGACATGTGCTAGAGTCAAGCTTTTATGTGAATGCTGGGGATCAGAAATCAGGCACTCTCATTTGCATAGGAAGTGCTTTACCTACAGAACTGTATTTCCAGCCTAAATTAATTTATCATTTTGTGTATGACTATTGGAACAAAAGAAACTCATCCATTAGATGCAGAAAACATCTCACAAAGGAAGCTGTCCAATGTCTTCCCATCCATGTTCTTCCAAAATTAATTCCTTCTTGTTTCCCCCAGATGACCTCCTGCATGCAGCTCCACTGAGTGCTCTCTTGAAAAGTAGGCTCCTGGGCCACACTTCTGAGGCCCTAAATCAGCAGCTTAGCTGAAGTTCACAGGAAACAACAGTTTAGCCATCACTCCAGGTGGTTCTTATTTACCTTCAAATTTGGCCATGTCTGCTGTAGACCTGACAGAGGAGGAATGAAAATGGTCTCCAAACATATTATTTGTAAAAAAAAAAAAATCCATTCCTAAAATGACTGGGGAATTCAGCCAAAGCCAGGAAAAGAAACTTTTCACATCAGCACAGCAGCTTCTCTGGGCAAAGGGTCGCTTGCCTGCTTGAAACCTATAGCACACTATGCTATTATCCTGGACTTCACAAAGAGGTTTTCAGATCTGCTACATGAAAGAGGTTGTAATAAGCCACACAAATGTGACATTGAACTAAAGCAAATGCAAAGAGAGAATTTAATACCTGCAGATATAAAACCTCAGTTTGTTTTTAGAGCTCTCTTTCATCTTAACAAGAAAGAGAGATCCAATCAGTCCTTTGGAGCAGTTATCCCATGTCGGACCTGGGCTGCCTGATGTATGTTCAAAGGGGCAAAAGTAGTTTCATCACAGCCAAGTTGGAAAGGGGCAGGAATTGAAATAAATGAGCAGCCACCTTGATTTCCATGGTTCAAATGATGTGTAATGTAAGAGGTGATTCTATTTAATAGCCTGCACCCTACAGATACCTAAAGATAGCTGAATTGTACCTCCTTGTTCATTTTCCATGAAAATGAAATTAGAGAAATGAATGAACAAATCATCGTAAATAATATGCTTGAATATGTTGTACATATTTCCTGTTTCTTGAATGATGTTTCACCAGTAACCAACATTGCCAAAGCCTAACAAATGGACTTTTCCTACTGCCTGAACTCTGGCTGGCCTAAGTGAACCTGACAGAAGAAAGAACATGAAAAAGCTCATTGGAAGCAGGTGGCTCTGTGCAAGACTTTGTCCTTTCATAGCAGTTCAACAACTAGTGTCAGTTAAAAGCTGGATACTAATGTGCTGCTTCCCCCCTCCCAGACCACTGACATCATCCTCAGCACACTTTACTCCATCTTCTTGACCTCCTCTGTGCTCCTCAGGACTGAGCTGGAGAACAGTCCTCATTCAGTCAGCTCTGCAGAGCTATGATGCAAGAGAGGAAAGGAGGCAACCCCGTTTCTATTTGTCAAAGATAAAGCTTATTCACTGCAAACTGACTTAATAGCATGAACTGTAGCACCAGAGGGCATGCACTAGGTTCCCCAATACATCCAACCATACAAGTGTACAGTCTGCCTTATTGGAGTAAGGAGCACCCAGCTACTCAGCACAGGCCCTCAAGAACCTGCTTTCTAAACATGGAAGCAAATACAGAGGAGACCCAAGACTCATAAAAGTGACAAAAAGAAAAAGCCAAGTGCCTAGCACTGGAGGAGTGATCTCTATCACATGCCAGCACCCAGGAAACATTACAAGGGAAGTGGTATATTAAATAGGAGTACTGCTGTCACTGCTAGACAAAGAACTACCTCTATGGAGATGGAGGTAAACACTGAGGAGACTCAAAACTCATCAAAGCAGAAAATAAGAGCTCACCCGTGGATAGAGGAAAGAGAGGAGGGAAACGGGTACATATTCACAAGATTTGATCATACAATGTATAAACTTATTAATAATAAAGATATTTTAAAAAAGAACTCAACACTAAAGATTTTTAACATGCCCTCATATTTGGAGTTCAACCTTTCTCAGTTGAAAGAAGTGTTGTAGGGAATAGATAGATTTTCAGAGGATGCTAAGGATTAGAAGAGCAGTCCAGTACGCTTCTCTGAATCGGTAAAGATTTATCAAATCTGCTTTAGTCAATCCTACTCATCTGTTCTCTATACTGCTACACAAATGTGACAATGCATGTTAATTTTTAACTTGTTTGGACTATGAGACATTCAGTTTAGTAAAGCACTTCTCTGTATGTTTGTAAGGGTTTTTTTTTCCATGATGATTGAATCATGAGGGCTTGGAGTCAACCAACACTTTCATGGATTGAAATTTGACAAGACCACTGGGAAGTGGTGCAACTATGGAAAATGGATCCAAGTTGGAGAAAGTGTGTCACCTGGAGTATGTCATTGAAGCACATATCTGCCCCTAGTGTCTTCCTATTACTGCTCTGTTTCTGGACCTGAGTCATGAAGTAAGCAGCCTCTACCATATGCTCCTGCCACCATGATATTCTGCCCAGCCTTAAGTCCAAAACAATGGAATCAATCAACCTTGGTATAAAACCTCTGAAACTGTAAGCCGAAATGAATCTTTCCTTCTTTGAAATTGTTTCTCTCTGGTAATTGCCACAGTGACAAATGAAAAAGAAAGAGAGAGAGAGATAAAGAGAGAGAGAGGAGGGAGGGAGGGAAGGAGGGAGGGACAAAGGAAGGAAGGAAGGAAGGAAGGAAGGAAGGAAGGAAGGAAGGAAGGCTGTGATGACTGAGTTTTGTTGTCAACTTGACCTGTTAGCAATCCACAGTAATCTTGAGTGTTGTATAGCAAAGTTTGTCCAAATTGAAGAGAGAAAGGAGGCTCAGGGGATTCAGGAAGTCATGTTAGCTAGAAACAAACATCCCTTCCTGGGAGGACAATGCAGGTAGGAAATTTCAGAGACTCAGGAAGTCAAGTCTGGGAAAGGGTTGCAAGACCCTGTCCTAAGGCTGTATGAAGGGGAAGGACATATCTTTCCTGCTGCTGCATGCTTGCTGGCTTGTGTGTGTTGTTGGCGATGGCCTCTCAATCTCTCTCTCTCTCTCTCTCTCTCTCTCTCTCTCTCTCTCTCTCTCTCTCTCTCTCTCTCTCTCTCTCTCTTTCTCTCTTTCTTTCCTTGAGCCTGTAAAAGGAGGCCAGCCTCTATCACCATTATGGAACATCCCCTGGGTCTGTAACTTCAATAAATCCCTTCATCCCATAGCTGTGCCTGGTTTGGAAGTTCATCCCAATGGCATGTGCTGACTAACACGTGCATCATTTCTGTCCATCATCCTGAATTTTTTTCCCATTATATTGACCAGACAATAAGAGTCTGCATTTCCTATTATCTTAAAACAATTATCCATCAAATTCCTATTAAATTTAACATACAGAATTCACATGTATAGGCATTTGTCTAGCCTAATTGTATAGGTTATAAACAAAAATTGCAACAAAGCCTTCGGTTCTAAGAAATTGAAGAAAGATCCTAACACTACTCAAGGAAAAGCATTTTATGTCAGGTGATTAGAGAATCACATAGAAAGGATGAGCATTCCTAGACCTAAGGGGGAGCAGTGACTGGCTCCTCCCATCTCTCCCATTCATGCCTGTGGTGGGTTCAAGAGATGCTAAAACATACTTGAATCTATGGAATTTTAGGATTGCAGAATTCCAGTCAAATATCTTTCTCTGAGTCACCATGATTTTAAATAGACTGATGGGATACATAAACAATCTCTCTGTTAATCATGGGACATAAAGGACTACAAATAGTAAGACAAATGGAAGAGTTACCAAAGAGTTATAAACACTAGTATCAACCACATCAATACTAACCATTAGCTGTTGCAGGAAACTTTTCCCCTGGGAAAAAGCAACACACGTTTTTACCCCCAACAGGGCTAAGATGGCAGACCAAAGTACAATTACACCAGTACCAGTTCAGAGAAACAATGAGTGTATTGGGGGGGGGTCATTTACAGAACATAAAGAGGGGTTACTTACAGGAATGTGGGGCCCCTAGAGCAGCCACTTTGATGAAGCTTCCTTTGAAAAAACTACTCATGGGCTGCTCCTCACTGAGAGCCTCAGGAAGAGGACTTATTTACAGACAATGGGGACTTCAGAGCAGCCTCACAGGGGAGAAGTCTCATCCCATCCTGAATGACGACTTCCCTGTGGCAGCTTCCAGAAGCTCCTTGTCCCTGGCCAGGTGTATGGGACCCCAAAGCAGCACCTCAGAGGAGTTCTCTATCAGCATTTCCCCTGGGGATGCTCCTCCTGCAGCATTGGGGTAAGGGCTTACTCAGAGAGCATGGAGACTCCAGAGACACCACCTCAATGGAGCTCATGGCTCCTAGATGTTTTACTCTCTATGTACTCTATCTCTTCCTCCCCCCCACCCCTTGGATCATGAACCTGTGCGTTATTGTATACAGGCTTACTCTCAGGTGGGGGTCTATTGACCCTTCCCACATCATTACTTGCAAGTTGACTCAGCTGCTTTTGATAAAGCTGACAGTTGTTTGCACCATTCAATGTGGAGGAAATTTGCCATATAACAATAGTAAATGACAGTTATATTATAAACAATAATATCTTCCAAATCTTTAAAGTGAAATATTAGTTCTTTTCTTTAAAAAATATCGCTTGTGATCCCCTTTCAATGACTGATTTTGAAAACCTAATAGAATTAATTGCTGAGCTAAATGCTGTGTAGTCACATAAACAGCATAGGTACTCACCTGCCTTCAAGTTGATTGTATGCAGGTATTGTGACAATGTATGATCTCTCCAATCAATGGGTAATCACCTTCCTTCTGAAACAAACTTAGCTCAGATGCATTGTTTGTATATGCTGTCAGCAAGAATCGAGTCCCAGGAATGCATCAAGTTCATCTGAGTCTCTGTGGCTGATTGGTTCTGATTCACATCACATATAATCAGAATCTTTTATACCAGTAAGAATAGTAAAGGAAGTAGAATGATTGAATTATGGCTTCTCTACTTTTGACACTTCTTAGAAAACATGTAGTGAAAGACTTTATCTTTAGAGCATTTCAACTAATATGGGTATGATATTTATTTATTTTATTATAAAACTGTACAAGCTTTGTTAAATAATGTCTGACCTCGGCTTTATGTTCTAATAAGATTTTTCTGAGAAGTTCCACTCACCATTGTTATATACCTATAAATTAAATAAGCTTCTCCTGTTGGCAATCAAGATTTCTGTCTTATTATATAAATATGTGAGAATTTTTATGACCTCTTATTTACTAAATTAATGTCACCTTTATTAAACTGGCAAGTAAGATTGTTTGTATTAATTTTAAAAGGTATGTACACACGATCAACTGCTGTAATCACCAGTGTTCAATTAGGGTAATCCTTTCCTGATGGTATTATCAAGGGGTGCTTTGAAAATATAGATGCCTGTCATGCTGTATCCTGAAAACATTATAAATTTTCTTATAAAAACAAAACTTCCTACAATGATTTCTGCATAGATCTTTCATTGGCTTATAAAAATTTTCTTGAATATATTTGTATTTTTAACTTATAGAATTTTTAAGTACTTTAATACTTGTAATATATATTGTTAATACTTATAAAAATATTGTGTTTTTAATTTATTCTGAAATACAAAGCAATAATGTACTACTACTGTTTTTCAGATTCAGTTGAAAAACTCTAATATTGATCTCAGTTTTGATTATATAAATATTATTCCATTGAATAATTCAATAATTCTCTGAATGCTTAAATTGATTACTAGCTTGCTCTTAATGTTCTTTTCATCACCTCATTACAATAAATACAGTAAAAAATGATCTTCCTGGGTATTGTGAATCATGCATGATTACCGCCTTCTGTGAGTGTTCATTTTCTCTCTCCTGGGCTGTATGTGAATCTCCTGCTTTCTCATATCTCATGCAGATTCACATATCCAACTCCATCCCAAGCATCCCCACCACTCTTCCCCTAAACATATTCAAAACTCTTTAAAACTTCCCATTAAACAGCTTCCCATTACTGCATTTTTGTCAATATCAGTAAAGGAATTCCTCTTGAGAGAGAATCCAGGCTGTGAATCTCAGTGACCAGCTGAGTTACACTCTCACTCACTTCACCTAGCTGCTAGCCACGTACTGTAATCAGCTCCACATTGCTGGGATGAGCTTCCAGGCAGATACAGTTTATAGGAGGAAGGGCTTATTTCAGTTTACAGATCCAATGGGAAGTTCCATCAATAATAGAAGAAGCAGGCTCCCTTTCAGTGATCCAAGCAGAAAGACACAACCAGTCAGCACTATAAGCAAGTGCAAATGGACAGCAAATAGCAGGGAGCAGGTAACAAACTGCTGGGACCCAGGCAGAGCTCAGACTACTTGGCATACCTTTGGGCTGGAAATCAGATCCACCCCAGTGCTGGAAATCCAAGTTACAAGCTTTAATAAACATCAGAGCCTATGGGAGGGGGCATTCAAACTACCACACCAAGCTATCTTCATTGTATGTCTTTCATATCATACATATACATTTTTATAAATGTGCACAACTTTATAATTATAGTGACACAATTTAGTTCTTTCTTCCTTTCTTCCTTCTCCCTCTCCTCTTCCCCCCTCCTTTTTTTGATGAAACTGGATTGAATGCCACCCTCTGGGTCCTAGATAATACTGTACATGCTGATATCATGACAACGGATCATATTACTCTTTAATTACCATTCTTCTACTCTGTTTCTCAAAGATCTATAAAAACAGAAGTCTCATTTCTTTTGTCTTTGTATCCTTAAAGCTCAATAAGCTATGGCTCACAAAATCACTGCACAATAAATATTCATTGAGTAAATAAATGACATTTGCTCCTAGGATCAAAATTTATTTAAATTGAAATATATATAAATTGAAAATATTTTTATATAAATTGAAATATATGTATATAAAACTGTAATGCAAATTGTGATTAAAGAACCACTGTTTGTGAAGACTAGGGAGATATATTTGCTATATCTTTTCATAGAAGAGTAAATAAATTTTATGAATAGCTTATAATCACTAAATAAAATCTTCCTTGGTAGAATTTTATATATGTAATTGTGTATTTTTTTTAATTTTGCTGTTTCTCTTGATTCTTCATTCTTTAGAAATAACCTGCATGCTTGAATTTTTAAACACTAGCTTCATATTTTACAACAGAAATTTGTATAATTGTAGAAAGTGAAAAGTTGTCTTTTATTTTCTCTGTCTTTGTGTATATCTTGGAAAACTGTATATTTAACTTGCCATATGTAAAAACAGAATTGTGCAATTTATACTCCGACAATTGTCTTTTAGAAAGAAAAAAAGGAAATGAAAAGGTAAAGAAGAGAAGAAAATGTTTAGAATCATGAAACTGTATCTCCAATATCTAAAATTTTGTTTAAGTATTTGCCCAACATTAATACTTATGCTTTCAAAATAGTACTTAGGACTTTTTTCACCATGATGATTATATTACCAAAATAAGTCTAAGTGATGACTGCTTAGTTTTCTTTTTACCATGTGCTAGAGATTGCTATGTTACTGAGTATAATTGAATCTTCAAAACTAGGGACTATTTTTTTCTATCTTGAAACCCTTGCTTATAATTGTTTCCATCATAATGAGTTTCCTATGCTCATGTAATCTCTGATTAATCATAAACCAGGGGTGGACAAGAAGGCCAAGGTCTTTGCTCCTAAACAAGTATGAGTTCAAGTCTGAATTTGTTGGAATCAGCAACTGGCTTCTTTTCTACATAAAATACAAGCTTCCTTTTTAAACAAACCAGAAAAAAAAAAGATTCCTTAAACTGGGTGAGATGGCACACACTTTTGATCCCAGCACTCAGGAGGCTGAGGTAGGAGGATCACTGTGAGTTCAAGGCCAGCCTGGGAATACAGAATGAGTTCCAGGTTAAGTCTAGGCTGGAGTGGGACAGTAGCTCAAAAACCTCCTATTCTCCCCCAAAAGATTATTCAATGATTTATCATTTTATTATATCAATCTGCTAGACTCAAGTCTTAGTTCTTCATCTTGCAGATATTGAGTGTTACTACCATGACTCAAGTTTTATTTGTTCTTTTAAAATATATATATGGCTAGTATTCCTAATCAGAACTTATTTGAAAAAAATTGTCTTTTTAAATATAATTTTCCTTTATTATCCATAATTAGATACACTGGTATGCCTAGTTCCCCGTTTTCCCTCTTCCCTGTCTCCAATCAGCTGGATATCCTCCTCTATGGATAGTCTGGATCAGTTCATGGAGTAGGGGGTTATGGATAGCCTAGGAGTCAACCTGGTTTCACCCCCCCTTTGTATGTTGCTACTGAGGGGGGTCATGTCTCTGGCAGTTCTCCCCCACCATGTCTCTTACAGTCTTTCTGCCCCCTCTTCCACTCAGTTCCCTGAGTCATGGTGGGTGAGTATTAAGGCTGCTTTATTGTTGAGGTATTAGGGGGGTCTTTGTACTTCTGCTTTAGGTTGTGTTGAAGATCATTTGTGTCTGTCTCGTTGGCTCATCCTGGGTTGACTGATTGGCTGTGGTTATAGGTCTCTTGCTTATCCCACCACTCTCTGTGGGGTTCCATGTGGATCCTCCACGGTAGGTCTGGGTGGCTCATCTCTTGCCAGGATGTCAGCCATTGGCCTGCAGCTCATTGGTAGGGTTGGAAGAGCCACAGCTCTCTCACTGCCTTCTGAAAAATGCAAGCAGAATCTTCATTGGAGAGTGAGATCAGTATAGGTTACCTGAGACACACATTTCTGAATTGGCTAGATTCCATTGTTAATAGCCTCTTTGTAAATCACTCATATAGTGCATTTCTCAGTAAAGTGACTTACTACCTTTAAGCCTCAAATTCTTCATCAACAAAATGAAAATGATAAATAACTTAATTATTGTATAGAGAAAGTTGTTGAGACGACTACACACAATTGCAGAACAAGCATTGAATAAAATAGCAATGTTTTTCATCATCTTTCTTTCCAAATAAAGCCTAGTGATTTGTAAGACATTTGCTTGATCATCTAAGTGCCCATCATGAAAATCTAGGTGGTGCTCTGACAAATACCTATGGCAAGAACGTCAGGGGTAAGTATTTATCTGCGAGATGACCTGTGGAAACTGAGAAAAAGAAGAAAAACAAAGAAATTATCACTTGGGCATTGGAAGCTCCACTGTGCAGAGCCCTGTGAATCAAAGCAGAACCCTCCTCAGGAGTAACCACTCAAACAGTGAAGATGCTGAGGCAGGCCCATGCCAATGAGTGACATTTCAGTCAAGGATAGAATGCACACATGATGAGCCCATGAGATTTTATTTTCTGGGGTATTGCAGTCCTCCTAGGTCATGTAAGTGGAGTTTCTGGTATCCATAGAATGTCAGCAGCAAAGGTGCCTGACAAAGCCTTTCTGTAAATGTGTCCAAATTATCAAGCAGTTCATAATTATCTACCAATCTCCTGCCTCTGACATTGGCTAAATAGTGGGCCAAGCACATGAAGTCTCTATCACTTCCCAACCTCAATCCAAACCATTTAGCATGGACGCCAGCCTACAGATGGAAAGTTACTGATGTTGCTTTGGGATACTGAATGGTGAGTTTCTGCTATGAATTAGAATTAGAGGATTTTTGCTTCTAATACACAACCTCCAAACAAATTGGAAATGTGAAGAGAGAGAAGAAGGGCTAATTATCACAGTAGCCTGTGGGTTCGCACTCAGGGAAGAGTTATATCAAGAATTAATTATATCAAGATTGGACTGCTACACAATGAGTTCAGCCTTCTCTGATGACATTTTTGTCGCTCTGGTGAATACCTGCTTCTCATCCATATGATCAAGTAGCAAGAGGCCTTCTGTGGTAGTCAGCCACACACTGCTGGGATGAATCTTCAAACCAGGCACAGTTTATGGGAGGAAACGATTTATTTGTAGCTATAGATACAGGGGAAGTTCCCAAAAGCAAAAGAGACTGCTCCCCTTTCACAGGTCCAAGCAGAGAGAGAAACCCATCACCAACACCGCAAACAGGCAGGAGGGCAAGGAGAGAATTCTTTCCCCTTTATATAGCCCTAGGGTGGGGTCTTGCAATTCTATCCCAGACTTAATGGCTTCCTGAGTCTCTGGAATTTCCTTCCTGCACTGCACACACAGGAAAGGATGATTACTTCTAGCTTCTTTGTGCTTCTTTACATCCTGCCCCTTGCTGAGAGACTGCCTTCCTGTAAACATCCTCAGAGACCCACCCAAGATTACTTGAAAGGTCAAGTTGACAACAAAACTTAACCATCACACCTTCTCTAGGTAAGACTGCCCAACTTTGAGCATCAGTACCATGCACTAATAAAGTATTGTTATTCATAAGTCATCCTAGTCTTTGGTATTGTGTCACAGCAACAGGAAGTTGATATGACAATAAATAAAGTGCCTTAAAAATGGTTACTAGTGAGACTGGAAAGATGGGGGAAGTGCTTGCCACTCAGCTTTCAGTACCTGAGTTTCGATGTTGACACTGTGTAAAGCCAGAAGCTGTTGGAGAGCTTCTGTAATCCCACTGGGTTTATGGAGAGGAGGAAGGCAGACTCAGGAAGAAGTTCCCAGAAGGTCACAAAAGGAGTGTGCTTCAAAACACAAGGTGGCAGGTGAGGACAGACCTGAAAGTTAATCTCAGACCTATATGTGTGCTGTGGAGGAGTGTGCCTGCACTCCCATGCATAAACACGCAGGCACACGCACGCATACACAAGTAAGCATCATCACCATCACATAGCTCAAAGAAAGAAATGCATCTCTTCTTTAGAAACATTACTTTTAGGATAGTTCACTCCTTCTAACTTTATTTGGAAATAACAATCATATCTCCTACTTGGGGTTGCCTGACTTACATTTTCCATCTTGTTTAATACGGGTTTAGTGCCCAGGAAGCAATAGAGGGAGCTGATTGAAAGGCTTATTAGAGAAGGAGGCTGGAAATCTTAACCAGCTGCTTCTCACATCTTGTCTTGATCAAGAAGTGTCACTCATCTTCTGTTCATTGATATGCAAAACACAAGTTTTCCTATAATAATTACCACTTTCTTTTATTTATAGAAAACCCGTTACTTTGTGAATGGCAAAGCGCATCTACTTCACCAATTTTGTAAAAATATGATAATAATTATTGTTAAAACCACTGATTAAATTTTGAAAATAGCTATTGATAATGAGTAGTGTGCCATTCACATGATATAAATGCAGGGGAAGAAACTGTATGATAAAGAAGCTATAATCATGATGTCTTTGTTGAATTCAACCTGTAATTTCTAAAGTCGGAATTCTATATCCATGAAGCTCATGATAATACTTTTTTTGGCAAACTGCATACATTTAAAAAGATGGATGAATAAATAATCAGAGGCATGTAATGAATGAATTCAGATAATTTCCTCTATTTAGGGGAGTAGTGAGTAGGCTAACCTATGAAACAGCACTTTGGGAAGATGAATGGAAACTTGTTTAAAATATGGGTGGGAAATTCATGATGAGAAACACATACCATGTTTTCATCTAGATCTTGGATTTTGTTGGTCCTGCCATTAGTTTAATGGCAATAACTTAGATAGAATTGTTCCCTCTCCTACTCCCCAATCTGTGCTCTTTTATGGGATTTGGGAGAGCTAAAAACAAAAGGAAGCAGACTCACTTATCACTGATATTTTAATAGACTAAGCAAATGCTGAAATTAAAGTTTATTGATGAATATACATAAGTGATGCTCACCTCAGAATCAGGTTCTGCCTGATCTCTGATTTTTAAAACCAGTTGAAACTTAGTCTTATTGTTTCCTTCTATGTGGGACTTTAGTTATTGCTCATCAGTCTTTCAGGTTTCTGGTACTAATTATAAATTATTCTTTTGCCAAATTTTTTAGTATACACTACTTATGAGGGACTGCTCCTGCTATTCATAATGCAGAGGTGAATGCAAATTTACCAAAAAAAAAAGAAAAGAAAAATAGCACAAAATTTGTCAATTTGTGCAAATTTTTCCCTGAGGAGACATAAGGAAATTTCTTTTCTTTCAATGATAGAGCACCAATGATAGACCAAAGTACAATTTGGGGATGGACAGATGGTAAACAGTTAAGGCATTTACCTGCAAAGCTTAATGTCCTGGGTTTGATTTCTCAGGATCCATATAAAGCAGATGCACAAAGTGGCACATGCATCTGGAATTCATTTCCAGTGGCTGGAGGCTCTGGCACACATATTCTGTCTGACTCTCTTCTCTCTATCTCTGCTTGTAAGCAAATAAATAAAAATATTAAAAAATAATAGCTTTCAAAAATTAGTATAATTTCACCAAAGTTCGGCTTGGGAACTAAAAAGTCTCATGGGTGAGTGGTGATTTACAGGATCAGGGATATCTCCAAAGCAGCTACATCACCAGAAAGTCTCAACTCAGCATGGCTGATTTCTTTCCCATATGCAGGAGTCCTTCCCAGTTTGTTGACCTTACATTCGCTCTATATTTTGCAGTGTCCCTGAGACTGTGAGCTCACATGAAGCTGAAGCAGAATAACATTACAGCTGACAGGGAGATGCAAGAGGAAGTGGCTGAGACCTCATCTGATGACCCTCCCTGCATCTTCTGTGAGGGGCCATCAGCAGGTCCAAACTTGAAAGTCTCTTGCAGATGTCACAGCTGATTCTAAGGAAGATAGCAATGACACTTTACAGCACTCCACCACTTCCTGCACAAGTTTAGAGCTTACACAGTTGTGCATTCTTTCACAATTCCAATTAAGATCTGGACTATAGACCAAACTCCAATAATTAAAATAGAACAAGCTTTGGGTTGTAAAACTTGACTCTTACAGCATAACTCTTGTTTAATCAGGGTGATATGGAGACCATGACAGTGTTTGTGTAGTATTACAATTCATAAAAGAGAGATGACTTCTACCTCCTGTGTCTCTGTAAAATCAACAAAAACATATGAAATACCTGCATGCATTGAACAGTAGGCTAGGTACTAAGTAAACATTTAGAAATAAATGGTTCAGGCCTAGTGGTTATACACATATTCATATGGATTATAGTAATAAAAGGAGAACTAGATTCTTATTACAGTCAGCTTTCTAGTCGCTGCACAGAAAGAACCCAAACAAAAGTGGCTTGTGGAGGAATGGGTTTATTTGGCTTTCAGTCTCGAGGGGAGACTCCATCCTGGCAGGGAAAACGATGGCATGAGCAGAGGACTGGACATCACCTCTGCCACAGCACTGCAAACAGCGGCAGGAAGGTGTGCCAAACACTGGCAAGGGGAAGCTGGCTTGTAACACCCATAAGCCCACCCCCGACAACACAGCTCTAGCGAGGTTGTAAAACCCAAGCTGCCATCAGCTGAGGATCTATCATTCAGAATACATTCATTTGTTTGTGGGGGACACCTGGATCAAACCATGACAGTCCGCCCCTAACCCCCCAAAATAATAATCATACATGATGTAAACACAATGTGTTCAGCTCAACTCTTAAGTCCCCAGAGCTTTCAACTGAGCCATAATACCAAAAAATAAACCCATAATGGTGCAGAACATTCATACTGGAAAACATGAGGTATGGCAAAAACAGATTGAACCAATACAAGATTTAAAACAAGCAGGGAAACCTCAATATCTAACTCCAAGTTCAATGATCCTGCATTTGTACAAGTCTCTTGGAGATTTGATTCTGCCCCTCCAGCTTGGCTACTCACAGTCCCAAAAATCTTCATCCGGTGCTTGCAGCTTGCCTTGGCGGCCATTCATAATACTGGCATCTTATTGGATCTCCACTGCAACCCACAGTTCATCCTCATGGCTCCATTGGGCTCCATGCAGGCGATCTAGAACATCTGCTTCACATTGCCCATGACCATTTTTCAAAAACAAACTGTTTTGCAAATGCAATGACCCTCTCTTCTTACATTTGTTATACTCCACAGAACCAGGTGGGCTACCAATTTGTTCATCCAGGGGGGAACAAAGTATTCAGGCCTTACTTCAAAAAGTCCACATTCTTCCTGTTGTTCCAATGCAGACCAGCTGGCCCAATCTCAATGGTTGTCATCTCTCAAACAATTGCAGGTGAGCGGGCAGCAGTTTTGGCCCAAAGATCTTTCTTTCTGTGCCATCTCCATCTGCTCACACCAGTCCATCTTTACATCAAGCAACACTGCACAGGTTCCCAGGACACAGGCAGGCAGAATGCAGCAAGCCTCTCACACAAACTGCTTCTAGCACAATCCTGACATAGTTCTTTCTCACCCTCATAAGCCAAACCTCACAGTCCATAGTTCTTACTGCATTCAGGTCTTTTAACTCTCACCAGAATGGTCCATCAGGCTGTACTCACAGCACTGTGAGGCATCTCTTAGTCTGAGATTTCAAATCCTTCCGCATTCCTTCTACAGATCACTTCCAAAAGACCAAAACCACAGTATCAGGATTCTAGCAGCAACAGATGACTCCACATCCTGGTACCAGAACTGCTGCCGTCAGCTTTCTAATTGCTGCACAGAAAGAACCCAAAAAAAGTGGCTTGTGGAGGAATGGGTTTATTTGGTTTATGGACTTGAGGGGAGACTCCATCCTGGCAGGAAAAATGATGGCATGAGCAGAGGGGTGGACATCACCTCCACCACAGCACTGCAAACAGCGACTGGAAGGTGTGCCAAACACTGGCAGGGGGAAACTGGTTTATAACCCCATAAGCCCACCCCCAACAACACAGCTCCAGTGAGGTTGTAAAACCTTAACTGCCATCAGCTGAGGATCGATCAATTTGAACACAGTATGTTTGTGGGGGACACCTGGATCAAACCATGATTCTAGTCTCAGAATTGGGTTCTGTAAAAATAGGAACAGGGCTGGGGGAATGTCTCAGTGGTTAAGACCCTTGCCTGCAAAGCCTAACAACCCAGGTTCAATATCCCAGTACCCATGTAAAGCCAAAGGCACAAAGTGTCTCATGCATCTGGAATTTATTGGCAGCGACTAGAGGCCCTGGAATGTCCATTCTCTATCTCTGTCTCTTTCCCTCTGTCTGTCTCATCTCTCTTCTCTCTGTGTGTCTCTTTCTACTTATAAATAAATAAAAATAATTTTTCTGGATTTTTGAGGTAGTGTCTTACTCTAGCCCAAGTTGACCTGGAATTCGCTATGTAGTCTGAGTGGCCTTGAACTCATGGCAATCCTCCTACCTCTGCCTCCCAAGTGCTGAGATTAAAGGAATACACCACTACACCCAGCTAAAAATAATTTTTTTTAAAAAAGGAACAATCTATTTTAATCTGCAATGGAGTTAAGAACTCACTCTCATCTAAGGAAATACTTAGATACATTTTATTTTATTTTATTTGAGATTTATTATTATTAGCAAGCAGGTAAAGAGAGAGACAGTGAGAGAGAAAGAGAGAGAGTGAGAGAGAATGGGCATGCCAGGGGCTTTTGCCACTGCAAACAAACTCAAATAGGTACTAGAGATTCCAGTCTGAGCCATCGGGCTTGCCAGGAAGCACCTTATCCACTATGCAATCTCTCCAGCAACACGGGTAATGGGGAGTCAACCCTGGGCCAGCAGACTTTTGAGGCAGGGTCTCACTCTAGCCCAGATTTATCTGGAACTTACTCTGTAGCCCAGGCTGCTCTTGAACTCATGATTATCCTCCGACCTCAGCCTTCCTAATGCTTTGATTATGTATGAAGTACCAAACCAGGCTTATCCACTTATTTATTTAACTAATTAATATTTGAAGGTCTTTCTTCATGAATATACAATAAAATAACACTAACTTTTACAGAGCACTTTTATATCATTACTATTGTAAGCAATGTACATAAATTTTATTTTGGTTATATCTCTAAGTAGGAAATATTATCATGCCCATTTTATAGATGAGGAAAATGGGGAGCCATAAACTCAGTAGCTGATAGTCTTAGCTGCTAGCTAATAGTAGGTATTGATGAAAGAATTCCACTCCATATTCTAACCGCACATCACAGTAGTTCTAGCCATTAATTTTTCTAATGTGCTCAAGGACGCAGATACATAATACTCCACCGTGAATAAGGGAAGGATATGTGATACACCAGACTCATGGACTATTAATGGCAGCTAACAGTTGCTTGGAGAGGGGTCGGGCTCATCCGTGAGGTAGCCACTGCTGACTTGCCCACTCCACAGTAAATAACCTTCCAACTGTGATCATGCCAACACCCCCTAACTTAACACAATGGGTTAATAAAAAAGAAGACACGAAAGTAAGGCAGAGATTAAGGGGAAGACGAAGGGTTAATGAGAAAGAGAACGGGATAAGGGGGGAATAGGAGGGAATAAAATCTAAATACATTATATATGTAAGAAAATGTGAAAAACAAAATAATAAAAATTTCAAAAGAGACGTTGACTAAAGGAAAAAAAAAGAGCAGCATCATGTCTTAGTCTAAAAATTAAGGTTTGGTGTGTCGTATTTTACACACTTGACACTGTCTCATGTACATTCTCTCCTCTGATGCTCACGCCAGCCCTGGAGAGCACAAGTTAAAGCATGAACTTGCTCCACATGTCTCATATGTATCGACAGAGACTCAGAGACATTGCATTACTTTCTCAAGTTTTCCCAGTTTTGGAATGACTCAAAGATCAGCTTTGCCAAGTTCATTGCTGTTTATAGAGTACAACCACACTCCTTTCACTAATGGCATCTCTACGTGTGATTAAAAAGAAAATGAAAGCAGGAATGAATTGTTTAAATGTGATCTGTTTTAGGAGAACAGGTAGCAAATCTCTTTATCATATTAAATAGGAGAAATAATAGATGAAATTACTCAAGATGATGAAACTAGTCCTACTAGGCATTTTCCAGAAGAAGTTGATGGATGTTTCTGACATCTGCATTTTATCAGATGTAGATACAGTATTTTATCACAGGCTTGTTACAGACTAATGTATGTAAAGCAGATCATTGTCTAAATACAATGAAGGCTGAAGTAAACAGCATGAGTGATTTCTGACAATCTAACTACTGGTAACCACGCCCATTGGCAATCTGCCTAAGAATAAAAAAAAAAATACAATGGGGTAGATTGTGGCCTAAGACAATTTAAAAATAAACTTTAAGTTCTCGCCAAGCTGTGATGAAAGATAGAATCTTGATGAAAGCTAATGAATAAAAATACCTAAACTCCTAATTTGATGTAGTGGAGCATTCTTTTGTTCTTGTGTTTTATTTCCCATATTCCCTGTTTTGTAATTATGTTATAGAAACACAATTCCTAGTGGGAAAATGCTTGTAGTATAATCTGGGAGTCACGTACATGTAAATTTGATGCCCATTTGGTAATTTATTACTATTACCTATAAGAAAAATATTATTTTGCATCATATAAAAGTCTACTTTCCAGATTAAACAAGATGGCATATATGGTTATCCATTTCTTTCTTCAGAGCTATTTTGTGTCAGGCACTGTTCAAAGTACCTAAAACACAGCAGCAAACAAAATCCCTGTCCACAAATAATCCACTCTAATAGTTGTGGCAATAAGAAAGCTCTTGTCATAAGGCATGATACATTAGAAGCACTTAAGAAATGACTGTCATTCCTTCTAAAGTTCTTGATTCTTTGTCATAGAAAGAATGTGGATTATGTTTATAATGCTCAAGAACCAGAACAGATATAAGCAGTTATCTCCAAGTTGGGTAAAGGTTCTACCAAGATTAACAGTGGCAACTGAAAATGTGTTTAAGATGAGTCCCATTCTGTCCACTGATTATTTCTTCACATTTGTAGGATGCCTGTAGCAAGAGTAACAACAGTGAAATCCAAAGACCCAGAGAAAGACTAGACCAATCCTGAGGTTTGGTCAGCCTGGTACTCTGCATATGCATACACTTGAAGGAAATGAAAAATGAGTCAATAATAGTTATCAATTTGTACACTTACTTCTTCATGTGGATGTGAATCAAGCAATCTCCAGGAATCTGTCACAATGTTTCTGACTCAAAATGTATCCATCTACACATTACTGAAAGAAGGAAAAATAAAAGAAGAATAAGTCTCTGTGGCTTTTATGAAGAAAGAAGAGTAAAAAATGGACAGCTACTTAAAGATGTGAGAAAAGAAATACAGGAGAGGAGGGGATGAGAGAGAGGGTCAGCAAAGACCAAGGATATACTGAAAATTCATAAGGAAGTCTAACTAAAAATATAATAAATAGTAAGAGTTTGAATGGTGTTACCCTGTGTGGATAATGCAACTCTGAGAAGCCATAGGTTATTAAATAAAAATCTCAAGTGTCAGGGGTGGTTACTTTCCTACAAGGTGGTGGTTGGGGAGGCCTTGTAAACCACCCAAAATTCTACAGGACAGTGCCATTGATCTTGGTTGCCTACCCAAATTAGATAGTGAAATTCTATTGCCAATGACACTGATGCTTTGGTTGAAGCACACAGAAAAATTAAGCTGCAGCTGAGTTGGGAGCCTGCTGCCTAGCTGTCAGTTTCTGAAGATGTTATGTGGCCTGCGATGGATCTGCATGCTACACTAATGGCCAGGCAGCCAAGATGTACAAGATGTTGCAATAGTTGCATTTCTGTTACAGGAATATTGAGTCAATTTCTGGTTAGATTTGAGGTTCATTCCACAGTAGAGAACTCATGCTTGCTACTACTATAAACCCGGCCAAAAGCCTTCTGTGACTGGGGAAGTCATGGGCCCTGGGCCATGGGCAATCCACTATTATATTTTAGCTAAATAGACATGTGGTACTTATCAAACTGCCTTCTAAATATATAACTGTATATTGATATTTATATATAATAAATATTTTTATGTTCATAAATCAGTGCTGCTCTCAGAGACTCATAATTGGTTCAAGTGCTGAGAATAAGTGACTGTTCAGTGCTTATCTCTAAATTTGACTTCTATTTCACTCTTTGGGAGGCTCAGGGAGCATTGCAGAAGAGGGAATGGAAAAACTGTAAGAGCTGGAGAAAGGAGAGGACTGTTGTGGAACATGACGTGGTCACTGTCCCCATGAACTCATAGCAGCTGTGGTTACCTGTACAAGACTGGACCCAAGAACATTCCATTGGAAGTCAGGGAAGGGCTGACTCCCCTCTTCCTTATATTAGCTGTTAATGGTTGCTGGAAGGGCTTTGTCTTTAGTGGTAAGCCACTGGTAAGTTGTCCATGCCGTAGTAAATGACCTCTCACCTGTGCTCATGTAAGCAACCCTAACTAAACTCATTGGCTCAAAGAAAAAAGTAAAAAGAAAGAGAGAGAGAAAGGAAGGAAAGGTGGGAGGGAGGGAGAGAGGAAGGAAGGAAAGGAGGAAGAGAGATATCAAAGTAGAAAGGGAACTAGTTGAGAACAGGGTAATGATGGGTATCTATGAACAGAATACATTATATACATGTATGAAATTATAAAAATGATTAATGCAATGGGGAGGGGGGAATTGGGGAAGTCGGGATAACAACGCATGGTTTGCCCACTAAATAATGTAACTCATTATGGACAATAAATATTTTAAAAAATGATTAATGCAAAGAAAACATAAAAATCACGTTAATGCCAAGAATCTTGAGCGTGTGGTCTAAGATAGATTTATTATTATATTCCTATAGGAGATAAAGAACCAAGGATAAGAATTCTGATAATCTCAGCATTGCAAGTGTAGTTGAAGCTGGACACTTAAAACAAATAAGGAAATGTACGAGGTTAACTGCAAAGTAAAGATATGAGAGAGAAGAATTTCTACAATCAAAGCAGCAGAAATTGAATCTGTGGGGTGTGGCTCACTCATATTGACTAAACTAAAACATGAGGAGTGTGAGGTAACAATCTTAGTAACAGTTGCTGATTGTTGCAATTAGCTTGGTGCAAGAAATCTGAATCAGAGGAAACACAGTATCACAAAACTGGAATCAATTTCATGATGACTCACTGGAGGGTTCTATATCTAGATGTAAACCCAGAACATAAATCAAGTGAAAGAAGTAAGATTAAGGAAATAAGAGAGAATGGAAAGAGCAGTTAGAAAATCCAGGGCGATAAGGTGATACACCAGGATAGCAGTTTGGCAACCTACTTAGGGAGGAGCCAATCTGATTGGAGCAGGATGAAGAAGGCCAAGATCAATGTGACCAAGAAAAAAATCACTTAAAAAAAACTCTTAAATTTTTTGATGCACTTTATTTATTTATTTGAGACACAGATGGGAAGCATGGGCACATCAGGGCCACTTTTTGCATCTGGATATTGGGGAATTGAACCTGGACTGGCAGGCTTTGCAAGCAAGAGCCTTTAACCACTAAGCCATCTCTCCAGCCCTTATCGATGATTTTAAAATGACTGTTATGATGTCAGAGAATGAGTGGGCATTTGGTAAGAGCTAGAAAAAAACGTGAGCTACTGGAAACGAGAAATGGTTACAAGTGAAAGTACTAGAAAGAAATGTTATAGTACATAATATGCTCAACTGTGAAAAGCATCTACACAGTAGACATCACTTGCCCCAGAATTTACCCCACCGGCACTCCTGGTTTCCCAATCTTCACTTCCCCAGGCCACCAGCTGACAGATAGCAGATCACCCGACTTCTCAAACTCCACCAGCCTATGAGCCATTTTTTTCCATAATGATCTCATTCTATAGGTAACCTGTATATTTAAAAATGTTGGACTAGTCATCCATAGCGACACATACCATTAATCCCAGCAAGTGGGAAGCAGAGGTAGAGGATGACAATGACTCCAATAGCATCCTGAGGCTACAGAGTGAGTTCCAGATCAGCATGGGCAAGAATTAGACCCTTCCTTGAAAAAGACAGACAAGCAAAAACAAAAAATTGGACCAGAACTAGCAAAGAAATTAAGTAACTATTTTATCCTTCCCTCAACCTTCCCAGTGACTCAGAATTGTAGTAACTGTAAAAATACAAGAAACTATTCCCTCTCAACTCCTGTACCTGCCAACCTACCAGACATACCTATGCACATAAAATATGCACAGACTTGCACAATAGGACATTTCTTTAAAAAGATATGTGTGAGCTGGGTGTGATGACAGACACCTTTAATCCCAGCACTCGAGAGGCAGAAGTAGGAGGATCACAGTGAGTTCAGGGCCACCCAGAGACTACATAATAAATTCCTGGTCAGCCTGGACTAGAGTGAGAACCTACCTGGAAAAACAAAATAAACAAAAACAAATGGACATAATGAGAGTCCTTTATAAAGGGCCTGTCATTTATGACCCATGGGACAATGAAACCAGGAAAGTTTGGGTAAGTATCCCAAAGGTATCTGCCATCCTCACATTTTATCATGATTTGCTTATAAAATACTGGTTGATGATATTCTTTTGTAAAAATACATGTTTTTTTAAAAATATTAATGGTAGCTAAAAAGATGGCTCAGTGGATAAAGTACTCACTGCTCAAGCTGGAGCACCTGAATTAGATCATCAGACCCCACTTAAAAAGCTGGGCACTGTGATGGTTTCTGTAATTCCCAGCATGCTCCAAGGTGGAGACAGGAGAATTTCCCAGAAGCTTATGGCAAGCACAGCAAAGAACAGTAAAGCAAGAATCCAGAGTGAGAAACCTTGACTCAAAGTAAGGTGGACAGTCAGGGACTGAGCCAAATGTCCTTTCACCTTCTCATATGAACAGTGATGTGTGTGCTTGCATACACTCACGCCCCCCCACACACACTCAAAATGAATGAAAAGTATTAATGCAATTTATTGTTAATTTAAAAATCAATGAAAACATCTATGCGTATACTTCACATCATAATGACACACATATTGATAATGTTTTATAAGATAGACTATATCATGCAGAGCACCAATAATCCCAATGCATTCTAGTCTTCTTATATAGATATTTTTATTTTCAACCTTCCTTGTTTATGTCCATTTCCTTTCACACATCTTCATATAAAAATCATTTGTTTTGTAAAGCACAAGAATGAAACTTAAACTTCCTACATTTTAGTAGGCTCAATAACAACTTTGTACCTTTAGAAGTAAATACATCAAATATTTTCTCTGGAATTCAATTTTTAATTTAATTTAATTTTATTGTTTTTGTTTTTATGAGGTGGGGTCTGGCTCTAGCTCATGCTGACTTGGAATTCACTATGTAGTCTCAGAGTGGCCTCGAACTCACAGCAATCCTCCTACCTCTGATTCCCAAGTGCTGGGATTAAAGGCGTGCACCACCATGCCTGGTTTAGAATTCACATTTCACTTTGTCACTTGGAAAATACCTGTGACAACTCCTCTGAAGGGACTTGTTTTCATTGAAAAACTGCACAAAGGACTTGAATGGATCCATAGGTCATACTTCTCAGCTATCAGTTTCATTAAGGTAAAACATGTGTAAAGTGTTTATGTGTTTTTAAGGTAACTAAAACATTTAAGGCACCATCAGTCTTGATCCCCAACTAATACAGTTATGATGAGAATAGTCACCACTTCAATGATATTAAAAGAACAGAAGCCTATTGCCATCATTCAGAAATTTCCTAGTGTTACCTGTTAAGCTTCCTAAAAGTTGAAAACATTCATTAATGCACTGTCAACAGTTTTTGTCTACACTGATCTCCATGCGAATGCTTTGTTATTATTCTCTTTTATCCCCCTTTCCTTCCTATTCCCTGTTCCTTTAAATTATCCAGTTTAGGCTAGTTGAGTTCTTTTAACTCAAGAACACAATTTTGAATTCTGTTATTCTTATATCACTTAACAAATACATTTTTTAACTAAGTTTGACTGTCCACTTAGCATGGACTTAGGATTCCTACTCTAGTGGACACAATCAATTTGACATTGTTGACAGGGCACAATTATTTAAATGTTCTTCCAGTGTCAGTTTCTTTTTGACTATTTCTTGTTTCTGTTTTGTTCCTTTAGATATGATGACACTGATGGGTATCATCAGTATCAAACATGTACTTTTCTGGGACCCCAAAGAGAGAATTCTCCAAACTTCTAAATGTAGAGTGTCCGCCTCTGCTATCCTTAGGACTAATCGGTAGTGCCATTCCGAAAACTTCCTGGCATTGAGCAGTTTCTACTTCATTGCTTTTGATCTGTCTTTCTGATGTGTTATGGTCTCTCTGTCAATGTGGCCGTGTCCATCAGAGCTAGCTTCCTAAGGAATGACATGGGCAGACAGAGGGAGGAAATGGATATTGATGGGGTGTATGTGGGGGAGGGGTGGGCATGAATAATAAGCAAGGAAAGAGAAGGTGAAGAGAAAAATCTATATTTCAAGTAAAATTGACATGAAAATCATTTGAAAAAAAATGATAGGGATAAGGGATGTATGGACAGCAATATCGACAAAAATTCATTCCGAATCTAATCTATATCATATCGACTTTCAAAACTGATTATGGTATAGCAGAGCCAATATTTAGTCAACATTTGCTTTTAGTACCTGAAGTAGTCACTCATTTATGCGACTGTCTATTTCACCATGGTGATTATTTTAGGTCTAGCCAGCAGTTAAAATTAATGTTTATTCTATGTTGAAGTTTGGATTAGTCACCTCGTGAATATATAATCCTCATCTCTTACATGCTAATTCTCTTCATTTAAGGTACTATATGTTTGAAGTGAGTTGTTTTCTATTTAATTTTTGCTTGTGTGTGTGTGTGTGTGAGTGTATGTGTGTGTGTGGTATATACATGTGTATGTGACCTTGTGGTACCCCATAGGCTCTCCTACAGTGGGGGATTTTGCAGGGTTCCAAAAATTCTCAGGTCTCTGTTTGCCTTTGGGACAGGGATTACAGGCCCTCATGGCCACACCCAGCTGTTTCTACTTGAGCTCTACAGATTTGGTATCTGGCATTCTTGGGCTTCCTCAGGCTCTGGAGCTTGTGCAGGCAGTGCACTTAACCACTGAACAATCTCTCTGAGCCTTAAGTGAGTTTTTAAATATTAGTATTTATAGCCAATATATATGCCTCTGAGGATCAGTCAATGATAAATACAATTCATTTCTATAGATTGTCATGGCTCCAGCTGCCATTATATTATCAAAGATATTATAAAACAACAGAAAGGGACTTAAGTTGAGTGATTTTAATCACATAAAATGGGAGGAAAAAACAAGAATTTCTATTCATTTATTCATTTGTGTAATAGATTTATCACTAGAGGAGAGAAAGATACTTCTATGGGTGTATATATTTCTTTATCCAAATTTGTGTGCATATATATATATATATATATATATATATATATATGGGTAGGTATACACTTGTGAGTATGCATATAGACACACCTGGGGGGCTGTGCATGCACATTTGTGTACATGTTTGTGGAGGCCAAAGGTTGATGTCGGGTTGCTTCCTCAATTATTTATTGATATAGTGTCTCTCACTGAACTTAGAGCCACCAATTAGGTTTGACTACCTACTCAGCAAACCTCAGGGATTGTCCTGTTTCCACCACTCCTGCCCTGTCCCAAGCAAGAATGAATACAGGCATGTGCTGATCCCTGATGGTGCTGGGAATTCAAACTGAAGTCCTCAGGCTTGTGTGGCAAGCACTTTACTGACTCAGCCACCTCTCCAGCCTTGAAAGATACTTCTTTATAAATGGAATATATCTCTGTGATGTTATTTGTACTCTTAAAGGAAAATTGTTCTTGGCATAATGAAGAATAATGAGGCTGCTTTCTAGTCATAAGTTCAAAGTTACCCTGCTGAGAGAGCATGCGGTGACATACCTGTTCCCAGACAGTGATTAAACAGCTGGCTCCCTTCTGACACCCCAGAAATACTATTCATCTTTGCATTTAGAGGAGCGTGGCAAATCTACCTTCTTGTAAAAGGAAATATGAGAAACAACCCAACAGTAAAACATGTAATGGTCTCAATTTTAAAACCTCAAACCTACACTAACTATGAAATGGGATAGAAGTTCCTCTTTAACAGGGCTTCAGGACTGGGGGAAGTGATCTAGCCAATAAGTGTTCCCTAAGTATTAATCACCCTCTAAAGGATCCTCTAAGAAAATTATGTCTATTCAAACTAGAAAGAAGGGACAAGAATTCATCTAAAATGGGGATAGCTAATTTCATGCAAACAGGCTCAGGTACCAAGATCTCCTGGACTTCACAGGCCTTGGTTACAATGGCTCACCTCTGCAGGTGTACTGCAAGAATGGACACAATCTGAACATTAGTCTTGGTGCACTCTACTAAAATGGTACACATGGAGAATGAAATTTCAACTTCATATAACTTTCCCTTAAAATATTCTTTTCACTTTTCAAAATCCATTGTATTATGCAATAACCATGGCTATAGAAAGGTATAGAATCATATGGTATGCTGGGCTTGGCTTATGAGCCATAGTTTGCTAACCATTCTTCTAGAACAAGACCCAGGGGGCTAGGGAGATGGCTCAGTGGTCTAAAATGCTTGCTTGCAAAGCCTGCTGGCCTGGTTCCATTCCTAGCACCCACACACAACCAGATGCAAAGTGGTGCATGTTTTTGGCATCAGTTTGAAATACCATGAGATGCCAGTGTGCACATACACACACACACGCACATGCACACACACACACAGGCACACATGCACACACATGCAAACAAATAAATATGAATAAACATGAAAAGATGGAATCATAGCAGTGAATGCACAGATGTGTAGGGAGTGGAGTAAGTCAGCACTGCTTCCCATCTCCCGCCTACTTCCCTTGAGGGCTTGATCCAGCTCCCCTCTTCCTGAGAGTACCATCAGAACACTGATCTTCATCAGAACCAAACCCCCAAATCCAACATGAAAGCTGACACTGCCCACATAGCGGCACCTTGCTCAAGATGGCATGATGCTTGCCTCCCACCCGGATATTTTTTTATCCTATGTTGTTCTGTGGTCATGAATAGGACTCTTCCATGTTTAATTTTAGTAAATCAGTACTAACATGTGTGGGTAATACCCATATGTTCTTTATAGTTCTAAGCTGGCTCACATAGAACCTTTGAACTTCCAATAACAAGGCAAGGAGTTTAAAATCCAGAACTACAGCATTTAATTGCTTTGCATTTTTACCAAAAATTCCATGGAACCATATGGACTCAGAATAAGATTATATATGAAACAAAAAACATAGAGATATTTAGACAATTTTTGAAACATTTAAACAAGTAGTTGCTAGGCTTCCCAGTAAAGTAATTTGTAGAATGAGAATGAACTGAACTCTTATGTGACCTCAGAAACACATATGTTTTACATTGTTATTTCTAAACTTTAGGGTTGTTTTCTTTAATTTGTGACTGGTTGAACATATTATGAGTCAGCTGTCCGTTATAAAATTCCATAGAACACACGCATTGTTTTATTTTATTTACTCCTAATTTAATTTTTTTGTGAAGTGTGATGGCCATAGAAGAGGAAACATTGGTGACACGGAGCTGGGAGCAGCAGGGTCTCAACGGTCACTCAACCACCAGAAGGAGGATATAGGACAGAGAATGTGAACATGACTCCCTGAGATCCAGGAGGAAAACGACAATTTCATCTTCCATCTTTACTTTTATTAGATACATTCTGGAAGGAAGTGAAGGGTCATTTTTATTAACATGCTGGAACTGGCAGTGTCAGTTTCTGTTTCCTGGATCACCTGAAGCAAGGAGGCGACCCAACCTCTGAAGGATTCTACAGCAAGATCTCCGATTCACTTACTTTCCACACATTGCAATTTAAGTCAACCCTGTAACTGTACCGACAATTGAATTAGTTACAATGAACTAAACCTAATGTTACAAAATGTGAAAATGGTTTAAAAGAGTCTGGCAAATAATTTATACATTGAGAATATACTAACACACCCATAGGCAAACCACATGAAGAATGCCAGAGCTGACAGGTCTAGAACAAACGGTTCATCAGCTGTAATATAGGATTAAAGTCAAGGGCACCCTAATGTAAACTGATTAGACACCAGCCAGTGAACTTCACATTATCACAAGAAGCCTGGGGAGATGGCTCAGTGGGTAAAGTGCTTTCTGCCCTAGCATGAACCCCCTGAGTTCAGATGCCCAGAACTTACAAGCCAGATGTACTAGTGAACATCTGTAACCGCAGCATTCCAGGAGATGGGAGCCAGAGCCTGATGCTCCAAACACCAAAGAGACCCTGCCTCTGATGAGGTGGAAGGCGAGGACCAGCATTCGAGGCTGTCCTCTGATAGCCTCACATAGACCAAGACATAGATGTGCTGATGCTCATACAAACACATACACAGCGAATGTGAACATGACCCATAAAACATACACACCAAAAAATTTTCATTTGAAGAGTTAAACAGTGGTCTGATAGCCACAGCTGTCAATGAAGGAACTTGTTCTACATGTATTTTATGTTTTTATAAATAACATAAAGCCACCACTACTACAAACACATCTTAAATAGGGTTTATTTCTTTATTTTAGCCTTTCAAATTCGGTCTTATTAGTTTACTTTTAATTGATAAATGATTACTGGGTGTATTTATGTGGTTCAATGTCATATTTTGGAGCATGTATACATTATAGAAAGATTTGCTCACACTCAAGAATATATGTCACCTCATCAACTTACCATTTTCTTATAATTAAAATGTTTTAAAGGAATTTTTAGCAATTTAGAAGTACATAACAAATTACTTTTTTATTATTGTCACCAGGCAGTGAAAGAGAACCTGAAACATATTCCTGGAACCTAAGTGCAACTTTGTACCTACATGCAATCCACAATTCTTTCTCCACCCAAGCTCTGATGCCTGCCGCTCTTCTACCTGTTTCTCAAACTGACTTTAGGGTCTATTTACAGAGAAGATTATATGGTATTATCTTTCTTTGCCTGGCTTATTTCACTTTTGTTAAGATGCTGTATCCCATGTATTGATTCATTTTGTTAACATGGGTATATTGCATTTATTGATTTACATGTTGAGTCATTTGTGTATCCCTAGGATAAAATGAACTTGATTATGATGAATGATATATTTGTTGTTGTTGAGTTCAGTTTTCTGGTATTTTGTGGAGGATTTTTGCAACTGTGTTTTTCAAGGATACTTACTGGCAAGTAGTTTTCTTTTCTTGAAATGCCCTTGGATAACCTTGCAAGATGAGTTTGTAAGTATTCCCATCTGCTTAGCGTTTCCTAAGAGTTTGAGGAGGACTGGCAGCCTTTTTTATGTTTGGTAGAATTCAGCAGGATAGCCATCAGGTTCCAGAATCTTCTTTGAGGATAGACTTTATTATTATTATTATTATTATTATTATTATTATTATTATTATTGATAGTAGTATTGATTATTATTCTTATTTACTCAATCTCTTTACTCAATGTTGGCCTGTTCAAATTTTCTATTCCTTCCTGATTTTGTCAACATAGACTGTATTTTTAGGAATGCATCCTTTTCTTCTGTGGTAACCAAATTTTTGGTATCTTTTTGTTGAAGTCATCTCTCATTCCTCTTTGTTAGCCTGACGATTCATTGGTTTTACTTAGCTGTTCAAGCGTATGGGTTCTGTGGAGTTGAACTTGGTGGTCTTCAATACCAAGAGACATGATATCATGCTTAAGCAGCAAGCACTGTGAATCACAGCCATTTCCCTAGCCCAAATGTTAGGGGATTTTTCTAATTGTTTTTTTTTTAAACAACTTTTTTTTAAAAAGTTGGGAGTTGAGCTGAAAAGATGTCTCAGTGGTTAAGGTGCTTGCTTGCAAAGCCTAACAACCTGGGTTTCATTCTCCAGTACCTACATAAAGCCAGATGCACAAAGTGATGGATGCATCCGGAGTTTGTTTGCAGTTGTAAGAGCCCTGGTGCACCATTTTCTCCCTCTCTCTGTCTCTCCATTTCTCTCTCCTTGCAAATAAATAATAACAAAAAGTGGGACACATGTGAGACACAAACAGTTCACTCCTTGGGAAGAAGGAGGAAGGAGGAATTTCTTATCTGCATTTGAAGGGGTATGCTTGGGCTGAGGTTACTGTGCAGTCCCTCTCAGAATTTCACATTCACTGGTCTTTGGATATTTTCTCCGACCTCAGTTGTGTGGAATATTTCAACTGGATTCAGAGAGAACTGATCCTCGGATAGTGGCTTGTTTGGTGTGTCACATATGAAAAGATGTGAGCTCAGAAAGGGAGGAGAAGACTGGAGAGCTGCTTCCAGGTTAAAGGTGCTTGCTTGCAAAACGGTGGGAGGGCAGTCATAAGCATAAAGTTATACAAGAAACTTTTATAGAATGAACCTAAATAACTGCAATCCCATAAAATACATAATTAATGTCATTCCACATATATATTGTCTACAGCATAAGGGATCTTAACTTGGTTACATTACATGTAATATGCCTTAAAAACTTTTAAATGAGAAAGCAAACAAAGTAATAGGTTTCCTTATGACATTTTTATGCATTTGTGTCATTGTACTTTGTTCTAATTCACCCCTCCCCTCCCCAGAGCCCTCTGCTTCCTCTGGTTGGTTCCCTTTCTTCTCCCAGATCATCCCTCTCTCTCTGCAATCATCACCTGGAGACCATTACCCTCTCTCCCATAACCCATAATCTCTTTCTCCTCACAATGTGATCCTCTTTCTGAGATCAACAGCCCTTCCTCTCCTACACACAGTTCAAGTCTAGTTCCACATGTGAGACACAGTATGCTAGATTTGGTATTTTTCTTTCTGAGTCTGGTTTATTTCATTTAATGGTCCATTCCATCCATTTTTCCTGTAACTCTCATGATTTACGGTACTGGGAAAATGACTTAGTGGTTAAAGGCACTTGCTTGCAAAGCCTTCCAGCAAGGGTTCAATTCCTCAGCCACCCACATAAGCCAGTCACAAAAAGTGGGACAAGTATCTGGTGTTGGTGCCTAAATGAGTTTTTGTTTTTGGTGGAAACAAAAAGAGGAGCCTGTGATTCATGTCAGGAATTAAAAAGAATGGTCTCATAACTGGAACTACAAAGCAATACTTACAACCAACCTACATTAGAAGCTAAAAGTTTAGCATCATCTTATCTCTGATGTCAGGGGAGAAATAGTGAGGACGGAGGGCTTCCAATAAATGTGCTGGGAATTGATATGGTATCGCATGAATCCCAAAGGTCAGGCTGGCTCCCCAGGCTACACTAGGTGCTGGGTAAGGTAGTAAGATCCTTCCTAAAGGACAAAACCAATGAATTAGGGAACTCAGAGCAATGTGGATAAGTGGAGACAGAGAGGCCAGAACTTATGCTAGAAACTTTACATGAATTCTCCTCAAGGGTAATTTAGTTTTTAAGCCCCCGAAGACTTCAATGGTGAAGTGGTAATAGTGCAGGGATATTTTCTGTTGTGCAGGGTTGACTCAGGAAATGGGACTCAGAAAAAAAAAAGTAAAAGATCAATTGAGCAGAGTTGGGAAATAGCTAAACAGGGAGTGGGTTTGTGCAGGTGCATAGGACAGTCATATCTTTCACTCTCAGGAAGAGAGGGGCTTCTGAGAGGGAACTACAGGATGATCAAAGGTCGGGGACATGAGTGCAAAGGAAAGGGAGTAAGTTAATTTGCTTCACAGAATTTTGGATACTAAATAGAAGCTTGAGATTTCAAGAGAGAAGCTTGAAAGTAGTGGGATGTTTTCTCTCTTCTAAATTATTTCCTGTCACACATTTCAGTTGTGTCTGAAAAAGGCTCTAGAATAGAGAGTTTCAGGTGTGATTATCACATTTTCAGGAAGTCAGCTGTCACCGTCTTAAGGAGGCCAATGGCTTTCTCAGCTGTTTTCCCGTGGTAGCTCTATTCACAGTGATTACTTTGGGGTGATAGGAAGAATGGCCTTAGTTGCCCTAATTCAAACTCTTAGGAGATTTTGTAGTTTTCACAGAACTGAGCATCTCCTTGGTCGATTCAAGTCTTCTACTGCTGATGTTTAGCTGAGACCTGATAAATTTTCCAGGCAATTTTTCTAACGTCATCTTCTGGAGCGGCTACGAATACAGATAGCACATATCATGGTACCAATTTGGGAGGTTTTATTTTTAAAAGTGAAAAAAGTTTTCATTGAATTTATTAATAACAAGGTACAGCCTTGGTTAGCATTTTAAAAATATTTTATTTATTTGCAAGCACAGTGAGATAGAAGAGAGACAAGCAGAGAGCATGGTGCACCAGAGCCTCTGGCTTCTGCAAACAGACTCCAGATGCATGCACCACTTTGTGCAACCAGCTTTGCCTGGATACTAGGAAATCCAACTCAGGTCATTAGGCTTTGTAGGCAAGCACCTTAACCACAGAGCCATCTCTCTAGTACCTCCCCCCCCACCTTTTTAGGTTTTTTTAGGGGGGATTGGTAGGGTTTCAGTCACATACACAGTAATCCTCCTACCCTCAGCCTCTGGTGTGTAGAGACTAAAGCCTGGCTTGGCTTGCATTTTTAAATACACAATTTCAATAGAAGATTTGAAGAAGAAATGATCTGTGTGTGGAGTCAATACCGGAAGCCTGAGAGGAGTCTTTGGAAAGTGATATAGAAAAAGGGAGAAAAGCAGGTTACTCTACTTGTAAAAGTTATGGCAAAGATGAAATGCAGACTACCACATAAAGGAATATAGTATATAGAACTTCTACATTCACAACCATGTGTCTGATGTGTGCTATTTTTCTTCTGCATAAATATAGCTATGTATGCAAATGTTTGGTGAATAATTATTTCATTGTCTGTTATAAGTGCTGGTTTGTTTAGGTTTACTTTATTTAGTTTGCCTTAAATTGGCATAGGAAAGCTCTAGAAATATGTACGATTGTTGACATGAGTCTACCCAGCTTTCACAGAAGGGAACTTCCACAATTCTGGAAGCAACATATAAGATTTTTTCTACAGAGCCACTAACATTATCAATATTAACCTGACTTCAGACCTAAACACTTTCTCATTATATTGACTGTATTCAGGAGAATATGATATTTTTATTTTGCCACTGATAGGTGAATGAATTAAAATATCTCAATTGTTTTCCACAGGCAGTATGATACCAGATTTATTGTATCTGCCTCTGCTATAGGGTGGAAATGTAATCATTTATTGGAGTTAAGCTACTGGCCTGTTTTCTATTCAGCCCCAGCTTTGTAAACATGGATACAAATCCTAATTCCAGCTGCATGAACCTGATTAAGATATGCAACTTTGCTGGGGTTTCAGTACCTCCATTATCAAATGGGATTTTATAAAGGAGATGTAGTTCAGATGGTAGAGTGCCTGTTACCAAGCCCTGGGTTTGATCCCTCATACTCCATAAACTGGGTGTGGTGGTGCATACCTATAATTTCAGCACTTGATAGTTAGAGGCAAGAGAATTTGAAGTTCAAAGTGTTATCTTCAGCTATATAACAGAAACATGAGATCCTGTCACCAAAAAAGTAAAATGAAATAAAATTGAATTTACTGGGGTTTGAATGGATTAAATAAAGTAACATACATAAAGCACCTATATAGGTTTTAGAAAATGGCAAATGTACATAAAAATGAGAATTGTCAGAGTTGGAGAGATGGCTCAGCTGTTAAGGCTCTTGCCTGCAAAACCTAAAGACGAGTATCAGTTCCCCAGTACCCATGTAAAGCCAGATGCACAAGGTGGCTCAGGCATCTGGAGTTCATTTGCAGTGGCTAGAGATCCTGGTGTGCCCATTCTCAATCTCTCTCTCTCTCTCTCTCTCTCTCTCTCTCTCTCTCTCTCTCTCTCTCTCTCTCTCTCTCTCATAAATGCAATATTTTTAAATGATAATTCTCATAGGCACAGGCCTGTTATCACTTAGGAATTTGAGGCAGGAAGATTGAAGGGTCAAGCCTGAGCTACATAATGAAACTCTGCCTCAAAAAGAGCAACAATGAAAAAAAGGACTTTTTTCCGTGCTCAAGAACAATCCTATGTGACTTGCTTTCCAGCTAGCAGGCGTCCTTTCATCCTTGTTTCTGTAACTTTCCATTTCTTACTACAAGAGGGAGTCAAGACATCTTAGTAACTGAATTCACATCCTGCTGGAATCAAATTTTGGCCAAGATAGCATAGACGTGAGAATGCTCATCCTCTCGGATGATTCCATACACGTGGGATCTCCTTGCTTCCATGGGCATTATCCAAAACATTGCCTGAGTCATGCTGCATTTTGACTTTCAGTCTTAAGCTCTCAAAAAATTCTGGAAGCTTCTACCATCTTTCCTTCTTATATGCTTATTCCTTCCTTTGATCTCATCTCTGTTCCCATAACTCCACGTATTTCACCACAGTCCTGGCTTGGGACCAGCATATGTCCTCAGGGGTATTTACCAGATGAGATCCCCTTGACAACAATTGTATTAACATTACATCAGAAAATAATAAGATTATACTTAGATGTCCATTATTAATATCCTTCAAGTAATAATTTTGGAAATAACATCAGGCCAAAATGAAATTTTAGCGAGACCATAGGAAGATTTGAAAGCACCCATAATTTCTCTGGTACTAATATTGAGACAATAAATACTGGTCTGTTTCATTTTATTGTTTTTCTTTAATATATTAAACTTTTTCTATGTAATTACAGTCACATCGTACATGGCATTCTATATTCAGATTTTCACTTTTTCACTTAATGGTATCTGATGTCAATTTTAACAATGCTTGCTAATCATACATTGCTGGCCAAATTGCTATCCTAACCAGTAGGCATAATAATACTATTTATCTAACACTTCCTGTTGTGTGGTACATGCTTTGAATATTAATTTTATTAATTTTAATATTCATGTCTTGAATATTAAAAGTAAAACTTATGAGCATGCAGTACATAAAAACTCATTGTGTTTATATTTGATCATTTTTTAAACAATTCCAAGAAGTGAAATTACTGAGTCAAATGGGCACATTTTTGTGGCTCATAGCATATTTTCTAAACTGGTTCCAAAAAAAAATGTAAAAAATTATGCCAGGAGCCACACTCTGGGCCCATGTCAGCTTCCCAGTGGATTAAACTACAAAGAAGGTGGAAATAAAGAACTTTTAAAGGAGTGTTTGCTGGTCCAATATCTTCACTTTGGAAGGAAATTTGTTGTTTTTCCCAGCTAAGTCAAATCTATTGTGAGTTATTGTAATAGAGACCGTTAGTCTTCTTGAAATATTTTCTACCGAGAGGTGGGATGTAAATGAATACATGCCACACTCGTGCAATCAAGAACAAGGCAGGTGGCTTTCCCACCTTTTCAAGGATGCTTTGTGAACAAGATTGTCTGGGTCTATGCCTTGTATTTTCAATGCCAGTTGATGCTAAAACTGTTTTTTTTCCCCTACAAAACCCTATAGGAATATTTCTACCTTTCTGTCATAAGAGATGATACTAAGTTGGCACTGAACATCAGTATTTCCACTTTGAAAAACATGCAAAACTAGGTCATCAAAAAAACCCACTAATATAATGGCTTCCAATAATAGTGTTGCTCCTTAAAAATTATTATAGAGAAATTGCTCATCAGTGCTAAATGTTCACAAATAACTTGAAGATTCAACAGTAGAGAAGTCTTTAAATGATTCCTGGAGTATCAGATGAACACTAGTAGAAATGGACATTAATGACATTTTCCTCCCTAACATCTATAGCACTTTTGCTAGTAACAATTCCAAAATTAGCCTTTACTATATCCTGAGACTATCAATCAAATCTTTTCTGATACTACAAAGATATTCTATGTTACAAGGAGTAAAGCTGTCAAAATAACACCATTCTCAAAAGAGTCATGGGTAATTGTTACAAGCATATAGCTAAAAAGAAAGCTTTCTGGCAAATGCATTTTGACAGGGGAAAAGGTAGCCTTTCATCCTTTTGTGTCCAGAATCAATGGAAGTTCAGACCAAAACCAAAGAGTATTTGAGGAGAATAAAAACTGATTCAGAACACACATTTAAAAGATTACTTGTGCTCTGCTGAAAAATGTGGCCTTGTTTTCTGAAGTATTATCTAGGTAAAGTTCAATGTCTATAAAATAGTTTTACTATTTTAAAAACAAGTTAAAGTATCGCATATATCTTATTTGTTAAAATGGTAGTTATAAAAGATAAACAAATAGTAATGTGCCATTATTATGAAAATGAAAAATATATAGCATGTTCTCAATTACAGATTTTTGGTTAAAAATTTTTACTTTTATTTTCTTTTTTAATATTTTATTTATTCATTTTCAAGCAGAGAGAGAGAGAGAGAGAGAGAGAGAGAGAGAGAGAGAATACCAGGGCCACCACCTTGTGGATCCCGGGGCCTTAGGCACTGGAGGCAAACGCCTTAACTGATGAGCCATCTCTGCAGCCCTACTTTGATTTTCTTAAGTGCTTCATTCAGCATTGTCTCTTTATTCCCTCAAACAGTATACATTTAATACTTAGTATGTGTAATATTGCTTTCCACTGCCTTATCAGTGCCTACTTCCCAATGTATATCCTTCAGGAAATAAGTGCAATTGAATGTAAGTCTAATCACCAGTATAAGTGGGGACAGAGTGGGTGGCACAAACCTATAATTCCTGTTATATCATCAGATATATATCATATGGACTACCACAAAATTTACAGTTTAGAATTTAGATAATTACATAAATATGACATACTGGCATTACTATATATAAGTTCCATATATCACAATTTCCTATTCTAGCTCTGAAATTTTGTTTTTACAAATGGTACTTGCAATCAGAGCAAAAATGCAGCATCAAGAAAAGTAGAGATTCCATTTAGGATGACATAAACCAAGGACAGAAACTACTTCAAAGAAATGAAGCATCACTAAGATATGGAAGCAGAAATTGTCTCTTACCTGAAGTTATTTATCACAGGGTAAATATCACCATTCTTTGATAAGTATCTGGAGAAAAGCTAATGTTATGATAATGCTACATCCATCTAAGCATTTGTTTCTGTACAAAAAAATTTTGTGGAAACCACTGACTTTGATTTCCTTTGGTCTCAGAGGTCATTGACACAACACTGATGAACATTATAAGAATGCTGAGGACACTGCTATATTGTAGAAACCAGCAAGGCAAGAAGTATTCATCTGTGCAATAGCAGTGCTAAACCTAGGTGGGTAATCAACAGCTTTCTAATTGGCTAACAAATCCACTCAGAGGTAAGGAACCCTTTACTAGAACTGGGATCCATGGCAAAATCCTATGAAGACCAAGAACCCTGGCTCCAAGGGGAAATTCTCACTACCAGAGAGCTACAGAGAGGCTACACCCATTAGAATCTCACCAAATCAACAATGTTTGTCTCATTTAACCTATACTGATCTTACTCTCCCATGGAGTCTGTTTGTATTTTTCAGAATGCAACAAGAACCTGGACAACCCAATCCCACCAACAAGACATAGGATGATGGCTGACATCCCGGCAGGAGATGAACCATCTCTAAATTATGATACAGAACCCAAACAAAACCTTTGAGGAAGTGGTTAGATGAGCAAGAGACCTACCTCCACAGCAAATCAGATAATCTGTGAAAGGATAATGGAGACAGACACTGAGGACACCCAACACAATCCAAAGCAGAAATCCAGAGACTCTTAAGACCTCAAGAGTAAAACAGACTTAAAACTCACCCACCAGGACTCAGGGAACTGAGCAGAAGAGGGGGCAGAAATATTGTAAGAGCCATGGTGGAGGAGAATATCCAGAGACATTGCCCTCCTCAGCAACAACACACAAATATAAAAAAAAATGGCTCCTTGTAGTACAATCCCTAATCCCTCATCCCATGGTCTGGTCCAGCAAGCCCAATGAGGAAGGCCCCCAGAAGGTTGGGAACAGGGAGGAGGGAAATGGAGGCACCATTACAAGACTTGCTCATACAGTGTATCTAATTATTGACAATAAATATGTTAATCAAAATATATATGTATATGTTTATTTCAAGACCCAAGACTGTTAATAAAATGAAAGTTCTTTGAAAAATAAATAATGTTTGGTATTGTTCAGAGACCATAACTAATTCATTAAAGAAGAAGTAGAGGAAACACAACTTTTTACACACAATGCAGTGATAGGTAGAGTAGGCCCTGTCAGCCCTGTAATTCTCGGCCATTCTTGCTAACCCTAATCCTTCCAGATCATTCCTCAAGGCAGCCCTATCTTGGCATCGCCCCTCCCAGAAGCCAGACTCTTTGATTGCAGTGGCTGTAGCCTCCCCGCCCTCATTATGGACTGTAAATCCTTGACAAAGTGCCTAGAAACTTTGGCCCAAAGCTCTCTACATGTGCTGAGGAGAGTGAGCAGAATGTTTCTAGAAGCATAAGGGTGAATTATCTTGGTATACAAACAAGTGGCAATTAATCGGTGTTGAAGATGGAGCAGAATGCTCTGAAATATTCATAGCCTGTGGCTGAGTCCTTCACTCTGGCAGAAAGGAGAGGGAAGAAAGTACTTTATGTGATTAAAGAAAGAGAAAATCCATACTTCCCATGTGGGAATTTCTCATGTGTTGTCTTAATGAACACAGAAGTTGAGAGAGACTTTCAAGCTGTTGTAACTACTAAAGTATTCTCTTTGGGGACAAGAGAGTATATGTTTTCTAATTTCATCACCACCATTAATGACTTCAGCTCCTTCCTTTTTTCAGCAGAGGAAGGAAGTGGTAGGATTTTTCAGTGTCTAAGATTCTGACAAGTAGATGGCATGGGAAATGACTTACAGAAAGAAATTAACAAACAAAAAAAGAACCCTCCTAGAGCTGATTCTCAATTCTGGAATTCCGAAAGCTCTTCAAAGCCTGGATTGTCTGCTTTGATGGAGCATACTATGACTTAGCCTTTCATATTATCTGGAAGGTTATCTTGTTCTCCAAGATTACTTTTTTATTGGATGACTTAGCTGCCAATGAAAATCACATACTTATATTTCAGATCCACACTTAAGAAAAAACTAAGGAAGTGCCATGAGGGACTTGCCCTCTCCCACACCCTTCTTTTCCATGATTTAAAAAAAGAAGTTATTTCCTTGCCCAAATAGATGAGGTCAGGAGAAGGAAGTGGTCTTGGGTCAGGCAAACAGACCAGGAGAAAATGCTGGCGAGTAGGAGAGCATAGATTGTATGTGACTAGAGTAACTTGAAGTTCATTAAAAGGAAGGAAGTGTAAGGTTCCTGAAATCAGAAATCCCAGGGAGCCCCACCCTTGGCGAAGGAGAAGGACCGCAAGGGCTGCTACTAGAGACAGGAAGCCAAAAAGTAGCAGAATGCAGTGAAGGCTCACACCTGTAATCCTGCACTCAGGAGGCTGAGGCTGAAGGATTAGTTTGAGGTCAGCCTAAACTACATAATGAATATCAGTCCACCCACAGCCATGACCACAAGGAGAAAATAAAAGCAGAAGCTGTTTTAAAAATAAGACAATAAAATTGATGAACCTCTAGCAAAGCTTACCACTGTTGCCTTCAGGTACATGAAAATAAGAAGAAAAAAAGAAAAATAAGAAAACTATATCATGAACAAGTTTAAGATTATTTGATAATTTAGTTGAAATGTCACAATTCCTTGGAAGATATAAATGACAAAATAAGTGTGATAGGAAAACAGGCGATTCAATTTACTTTATCTCTTTTAAAGGTATTAAATAACATTGCAAAAAGAAAGCAAGTCTTGTTTTTCTGGTGGAGTCTATCAAATACTTAAGGTAAAAATTATATGAATCCAAAAAATTATATGAATCCTCTATAATAGTTTCCAGTCAGAGAGAGAGAAAGAGAGAGAGAGAGAGAGAGAGAGAGAGAGAGAGCGCTAGAACACTTATTTCATAAAGCCAGCCCTAGCCTAATATCTAAATCTTATTAAAGCATGACAAGATGGGAAAACAGCAAAATAAAATCTCTCCTGAACATGGAAGCAAAAGTTATTTAATAAATACTAAGAAGCTGAAACCAATAAAGTATAGGTTACCATGACAAAGGGGGATTTTCCCCATGAATGCAACGTTAGGTTGGCATTTGAAAATATCATGTTATGTCAACAATCTAAGGGGGAAAAAAATCACATGGTAAGATCAATAGAAAAAGCACTGAGCAAAATTCAACATCTCTTCATGATAAAAGCTGTCAGCAAACTAACTTATAAAAGTACAGAACACACACACACACACACACACACACACACACACACACACACACAAACTTACACCTAACATCAGTCCTGGAAAAAATTCCTGCACATAGATGAACATAGTAGTTTTACTCAGAACTGCCAAGGCCAAGAAACAATCATGGTATCTTAGTGAATGACTAAACTTCACTAAAAAGAAATGATTTATCAAGCAAACACATGGAGAAAACTTAAATGGATATTACTAAGTGAAAGAATCCACTCTGAAAAACTGTGTACTCTATGAAGCATTTCCAAACACATGGAAAATACAGAGCTGGTAACAGGATCAGCAGTTGCAAAGAGTTAGTGGAAAAGGAGGGATGAATGGCCAGAGATTATTAAGGCAGTGAAATGATGGCACATGGTACTATCATGGTGAATTTGGTCTAATAAAATCTGTAACCCTAAAATGAACACTAATGTAAACTATGGGCTCAGGTAATGACATAACAATACAGGATTATGAATTGTAACAAATAAATCACTTTTGGGTGGGGAATGTTGATAACCTAAGAAGCTAGGCATGTGACAAGGAAGAGTATAATTGGGCAATCTCTGCATATTTCTCTCAATTTTACTGTGAATTTAAAACTGATCTAAAAATAGCCTATTAAGATGCCAAATTTAAAAATAATATCAACTAAAAAGAAATTGACAGAAGAAACAATGAAATTCTATACATGGGTAAACAGGCAAATTAAAAACCCAAGACCTATTTTACATCAAACATACCTGGAATAACCATGTGGCAAATGGTCAAAGCTATCCTGTTACACTATTCTTTTTCTTTTGCTGCTAAGATCTACAAGTCAACTGGTGATGCCTGGAATTTCAGGTGGGTTGCCCTGGGATGTGAATTGTCTCTTTTCTATAAAAAAAAAAAAGAAGAACAGAATGATTTTGTGGAAAAGGGAAATTTGCAGACTGAATTTCATGCCATGGTCAAGCTGGAGAATGGTAGAAAGGCAGTGTTTTCTTTGGCACTTAGAAAGATGGTTTAATGTACAGTTTGAAAGAAGTTGCAAGAATAGATGGTAATGCCCCATGTTTTTTTTTTTGCCTGGAATAGAGATGGGAATAAATTTTTAAAATAAAGTCTCTAGATGGCACAAAATAAATCTATTATACCAACCAGGAGTGCTTAAAACTAAATAGACCTTTTTTTTTTCCTACTAACCATGTTCATGAAGTGGTAGGGAACCTCTCTATTAGTCTCAAGTCTCAGAACAGAATAGGCAACTAAACAGACTGGAAATGGTCCATATTCTCTACATTTTCAAATTAGGTTTTTAAGATAAGGTGACTTGCATGTCTTCTTGTGATAGAGAATGAAGATGACAAAAAGATTATAATTTCTTGAGCTGTTAATCTAGTTAGAAGACAGAATCTGGCGATGAGATGTGTATAGGATAGTTAGATGTTATTTGGAGGGTAATTGTTTTTTATGCTTGTAAAAGAATAAAGTGCTAAGTAAATAATGACTCAGAAGGAAAGAATGCTCTAAAATGCTTAATGAAACATGAATCAGTTCACTCATCGAATCATTATCAACTGCCAACTGCATTCCAGGTATGTGATTTCTTCTTCCCCCTTCCCCATAACTGGATACAATCAAGGGAAAATCGTTTTATAAATATAGCTTTATTGCATGTGCTCCTCTGAGAACACATTGTCTACTCTTCTGTAATGGTAATGATTCTCAATTCCTTACTGCTCCTTAGCTGATTTTTAAAAACATGGGCAGATAGACCAGTAGAAATAATGTTTTCCATAAAATGCATGCCTAAAATAGCTACAAAGATAAAGATGAATTAATCCTGACTGAATCAAAGATAATGCAATAAGAATAATAATTGCCATTATCTGGACTCAGAAATGACAAAATTTATAAAACACTTCAAACCCCAATAAAACCTCAAACAAGAAATACATCTATCAACAAATGTGGATCAACTATGTCCTCTGAAAATTCTCATGAACATTTTTGTCAATCTGAATAGTTATCCAACTTTTCTTTTCACTAACTCTGTTATTCAGTGGACTAGCTCGAAAGTTTACTGTTTCTCAAACTCAAAATGAGAAAGTGAAATTAAAAATAACACCTGTGGGGGTGCCTCAGATGGTCCAAGAAAGCACAGGTCACTCTACATACATTCCTGCCCCAGATAGTCCAAGAAAGCACAGGTCACTCTACATACATTCCTGCTCCAGATGATCCAAGAAAGCACAGGTCACTCTACATACATTCCTCCTTTGATCAACTCAATAATTCAATGAAGGAAATTTTACCTATTTCTAAAAAAGAAAAAGAGAACCTGAAATGTTAAATAGATTGTCTGAGTTTCATATGCCTCCAAATTCAGTTCTCTTAGCAGAGAACTAAGATTGAAACATGCATAAATAGTCTATCTTTCTAGATTAGTAAAAGTAAAGAAGTACACTTAAAAAGTGGTGATTGGCCACTCTCCATTTTCTAAGATGCCTTCCCCTTCATCCTCACTTCTGATTCTTTGACATTGTAAAGTTCACCATCTCCAAGCAGTTCTTGCCCCCTCTCCCACCTTGGCTGTCTCCACTGTAAGAACCACAGTTGAGGTTCTCATGTTGCCTCTTGACTACTAACCGATGTTTCTGTCATTTTCTGAAAGGGTTCCATTCTTCTTTCTTGTTACTAAGGGCATGGTTCTAGTACATGTCTTACCTTGTACACTATCCCCAGCCTCTTCACCTGTCCCAGTGTCTGCAACATTCCTCATACTCAGTATGCTCACATGTCTATTTTTTTGTCTACAATTTTACTTTTTTCTTAAGACTATACTATAATTACCATATTATATATTATTGCATATTAGTATGTTATATATATTGCTATAATTCTTATAACATTGCATAGTATGTAGTAGTAGGTAGTCGGGTATTTTTCTATTTTTAAACATCAGTTCATTTGCCAATAAAACAAAGTACCTGCAGAAAAAATATTGGTGAAGATTCCAATATTAAGAATATTTAATAAGGGAAATACTGAAACAACAGAAATTTGTGCTCACTGAATTGGTATACAAATAAGACTGGCTAAATGATTGTGCGTGAATATTTTTAAATATATTTTCTCAAAAAAACTGTAAAAAATAGCCTTACTCTGGGGAGGCATAAAGAATATAGAGTACTGCAGTTTTACTGAGATAGGGCAGGAGGCATTTCAGACAATTCTGTACAGTAATTATACAACAACTTAAAAATTTTACAACAATAAAATAATATCTTCCAGAAAGTCTCTGAATGGAAATGTGTTCATGAGTCTAACATTAACTTTTGTAATAAATCAAGTCTTATAGTTGCTATCAGTAACAACTGTTTTATAGGCAACATTAAAACCTTTTCGATGTGGGTAAATACATGTTAAGTACATAAAACACTCCATAAATATTTAACAAATTAATTATAGAGAAGTTTCTCTTTTCAGATGTGTGATGATTAAGTTTTGTTGTCAACTATCTGACCATGTGGATTTTGGTCTTCGGATACTTGTGTGCTGGAGGAATGGACATGGATTTGGTACTTGCAGCTGAAAACACCTTCCAGAGCAGTAAGACATGCTTAACTATTCTGATGAAAGTTTGAAAATGCTAAGTACAGAGAGAATTGCATTTGGAGGCTTGGCTTATGAACTTTCTAAGGGGAAGTAAAGACTACAGAGAACTTTATTACAACTTTATTGAGTTACTGGATTAAGGGCTGGATGTGTTCTACTGACCATGCCCAGAGAGTTTGATCAAGGTTGAATTGAAGTAATGGACTGATGTGCTTGGCTAACAATATAGAACCAAGAATTAAAATTTAAAGTGGAAAAAATTTAAGCAAGTTTAACTCACTAGCACAGAAACTGTCTTTAGGTTACCAAAGCTCCTATTGTCAAATAAATTAGCAATCTTAAAGAATTTGGCCCAGCTGTTTGGCATTGAAACAATGGGAAGGATGCTTAAGGTGTTTCCACCCAGGAAAGACTGAAGGGTAGAAATGCAAACTCTTTTGAAAGGAGATAGCTGAAAGGAAGGAATTTTAACTTCAAGCTTTATTTCATCTCTGAATTAGCAACATGGCTGCATAGCTGCTATTGCTCTTGGAAGCATGAAAAATACACACATGGAGTGGGTCAAGAAGGGCACATGGTTCCAAGAGCCATGCTGAGATGTGGTACATGGAACAGGGCATGAAGTCCCTGACTGGCCAGTGAAACCACTGGAAAGATGGACCATGGATTGCAATGGAGATCAGAAGATGTTTGGATATACCAAGACTGTGAAATGACTGTGATGGCAAGGGATGGAAATTTACCCTGGCTATTACTCTTCCCAACTGGAAGTGTGGAATAGGAAAATCTGGAGACTATCGGTCACTGGTTGTGATATAGGACTTGATCTGGAGATATTTGATGTTTGCCTAATGGTTGTTGAGTTTGCATTGGTCCAGTCTCTCCTTGTTATGCCTCATAGCAGAATGGAAATGTTTCCTTCCACTATATGTTAAAAGTATATAAATTGTTTTGATTTTACAAAACTCACAGATAAGGGACCTTGCCTTTTGTTGGGGTAGATATGTGTTCCCAGTTGTATGTGGATAATTATATCATGTTAGGTAGAATCAGGATCTTGTTACTGTCTTCATTTGGAATGTAAGTATGATGTAAGGAGTTATGGTTTGATGTCAAGTTGACAAGAGGTGAACTTGGGATGGTTGAGTTATGTTGTCAACTTGACCTGTTAGTGAGCCACAGTAACCTTGAATATTGTGTAGCAGATTTCCTCCAAATTGAAGAGAGAAAGGAGGCTCAGGGGATTCAAGAAGTCATGTTAGCAAGAATCAAACATTCTTTCCTGGGAGGGCAGTCCAGAAGGAAATTCCAGAGACTCAGAATGTCAACAAGTCTGGGAAAAGGTTGTAAGACCCCAACCTGAGGCTATATAAAGGAGAAGGAAATCTCTCTCTCTCTCCTCCTGCCTGTTTGCTGGTATATGTGTGTGGTGTTCATGATGTCCTCTCTCTCCCCTCCCTCTCTCTCTCTCTCTCTCTCTCTCTCTCTCTCTCTCTCTCTCTCTCTCTCTCCTTGGACCTATGAAAGGGGGAAAGTCTCTTTAACCATTATAGAACTTCCCCTGGATTTAGAACTTCATAAATCCCCTTCCCGTGAACTGTGCCTGGTTTGGAGGTTCATCCCAGTGGCATGTGGCTGACTACAACAAGATGGCATTGAGCACTGGGGTGACTCAACTCACCAAAGTGCTGCAAGTGACAATGGCATGTTCAGCACTAAATTTGACATTTCTATCATATCCACCAAGGCTCAGGGACCATTGTGGATAAGTGGCAAAAAGAATATAAGACCCAAAGGAAGAAGGGGCATGCCTACAATATTGTCTTCCAGACACAAAGTGGCCTAGATATTCAAAAGCTCACAGTGGTTGAGGCTACGTACACAAGAGACTTGCATAATTGAAGGAAAAAATGATCACATCAAAATAAAAGAAAGACTACTTAGAAAGAAGCAGAGATTCAGTGGAGGAGGGATTTGAGGGGGGAAAAAGGGAAGGTGGTGGGAGGGGATTATAATCACAGTATATAGTGTTTATATTTCTGAAAGTTGTCAATAAAAATGTTAAATATGAGTTAAACAGTCTCTGTCTAAAAATATGACAATTGAGAAGGAAAATAGATTAATTCTTAAAATGATTTTCAATTGTTTAAAGTTAAAAGAAATAAAATTGGCACAGAATTTATTGGTCTTAAATATGCATTTTAAGATATAATGCTTAATAAGAACAGTTAATAGTATTTTCAAAAAGTATTTTTTCCAAATATTATGTTGAACAAAAATGCCTCCTTAGATTTTTTAATTATTTATTTATTATTTATTTATTTGCAAGAACTGAAAGATGAGAGAGAGAGAGAGAGAGAGAGAGAGAGAGAGAGAGAACACCAGTGAGCATGGGCATGCCAGGGCCTCCAGCTACTGCAAACAAACTCTAGACACGTGCATTATTTTATGCACCTGGCTTTATATGGGTACTGGGGAATCAAACTTGGGTTGTTAGGCTTTGCAGGCAAAAATCTTAAATTCTGAGCCATTTCTCCATCCCCTCCTTAAATGTTTTTAGGTCATAGAATATTTTATGATTATCATCTCTCTCTCTTTACTCTTGCTACTGGTCCCCCAGGCCAAATTTGATCAGGATGCAGGAGAAACACCCTGTCCTCTTAGCAGCTCTCCTAGTCCTCCTCCTCCTCCTGCACACAAAGAAACAAAATTAACTGCTCCCTAGGTGGTAGTCCCATTGCACTTCACGGATATCATTTTATAGCTTCTGTTGCTTTTTATTGTCGCTATTCATTTATGTCTCCCCTGGAATGGCAGCTCCATGCAGACAAGGATTAGTCCTACATTTAGGCAACAGGAACCTCAGCAAGAATAAACCTGGAAAGTTCTCATGGGAGAAGGGCAGATAGTTGGCAGGCCACACAAGATTCCAAGGATATTTCTTTACTGGGGGAGGGGAGAATGAAAGCAGTAAATTTGCTATCTGTATAGTTTACAACTGTAAACATATCAGCAATAAAATAGAAAGCAAGGCATGGGTACAAACATATATATTATCCTGGCATTTAGGAGTCTGAGGCAGGAGGATTACACATTTGAGGCCAGCTTGGACTACACAGTGAGACCTTTTTACAAAAGCTAATAAATGAATCAGCAAATCAGGTATGCAGTAATATTTGATGAAAGTCACTGAAAATCCTAATGCTGAGCTTTAGTACTCCTTAACATAGTGGATGGAAGAAGATGAAGATGTTGTACAATAAAGGGGGAAATATACCTGTTATTAAACTGTGCACTTAAAAGAAACAAGGTATCACTATTTTTTTAAAAAGTCAAATCAAAAATGAAGCTATGGTTGTCTCACTTGGAAAGCTTAGAGACTAGAGCGTTTTCTTCAAAATAGGCATGGTTGTACTTAAAACTGAGCTTTTGATCTCAATTTGGGGGAGCTGAAGTTTCAGGTGCCCTTTTGAGAGATAGTCCATCCCAATCCTCCTGAATTAAGGAGAAGAAAAATAACAAAAAGAGAGGATTTTAAAATGCTCTTTTCAGCAAGAAATGTTAAGTATTAGAGGAGATAAATATGCTGAAGAAATAAACCTGCCAGGGCTGAGGATAAAGTTCAGTGGATAATGTATTAAGATTTGAGTTCGGACCCTGAGCACCCACATAAAAGCTGGGTGAGTGTGGGGGCTCACCTCTAATTTCAGCACTCGAGAAGTGGAGACAGGAGGTTCCTGTGGCAAGATTGCTAGCTAGACTAGCTGAGCAGATGAGCCTGTGTTCAGTAAGGTGGAGAGCTGTCAAAGAAAACACCAGACATCAACTTGTGACCTCCACGCATGAATACACACATGTACATAACCACCCAGACATATGCAAACATCCATACACACACATGCAAAAAAAACAAAACAATGTTCTAAGGCATTGCTGAATGTTGTGGTCAACACAACTAATGTTTCTGGTGGTTGAGCTAATGTCTCTTTCCAAAGCACAAGACTCATAAAGCCTTAAGGAACCAACCCAAAATCTGGCAAAATATCTAGGAAGAAGATCTGTGGGCATCAGTGGAGCCTTCTAAAAATCTAATAGAAAAAATAGATATGGTCTATTTACCAGGAAAATTATTATATATTGCTTTTTTCCCTTAGACTCATGAGGCTATCGGGTTTCCTAAATACCATCCATCCGTGTATATGTGAGGTAATGACCCAAAGGAAGTAAGAAGCAGTTCAAGTTGCAGCTGTCTGACCAGTGGGCTGTGAACTTAGCAAGTGCAAAGACAACTTTCAGAAGCTGGTGTGCTCTTCCAGAAGCCGAGAGCCACCAGCAGCATCGCATCAGCTGTTGGGAACTGAGCTTCTGCTGCCAAATGCTAAAAGCATTTTGGACTCCAAGCCAGGGAGAAATAGACATCAAGCTATTTCATGAAGTAAGCCAGAGGAGAGTGAGGGAAGCCACATTTCCTGGTTTTGATGAGCTTTGAAATGGTCTTGCCTTAGGATGGAGTTTGAGACACATGAATGAAAACGGCTCTCCTTGTTGTCCCTTGGGGCTTCCTTAGAGACTGTGCAAAGTGGAGGTACAAATCTATGACACTTGTGTTTTCAGTCAGCAAACCCTTGGGAGCAGAATGAAACAAGATGAAGATTTTATTGAGAGATGGGTTGTATAGAAATATATATATATATATATATATATATATGGAGAGAGAAAGTAATTTATGCAATTGCGGAGGCTGAGAAGTGCTGGGATCTTCAGACACCAAAATTAAAGATCTAAAAGGGCAATGGTGTAGTCCAAGTTTGACAACAGGAGATATATAATAGATTATACCACTTCGAAGAGGAACAAATAGAGAATGAATTCTGGAGAGGACAATTGTCTTTGTTTAGTCTACAAGCTCAAATATTAATAAATATCTCCATAGGTACAACCAGAATAATGTTTGTCCAAATGTCTGGATACACAATGGCCCAGTCAAGTTAACACAGAAACTTACCCATCACAATTATCTCAAATTAAAGACTTACCAAAGAAAATTTTTAAAGGTACAAAACCCACAACCCAGAACAGAAACAAACAGGCTTCATTCAAATAGTACTATAGATATGGTTTTAAAAAAAAACAGTCAAAATGAAACAAAAAAATATATACTCTACAATTCCTCTATCCCTGACCAAACTAAAACAACCTAATCAACTGAGCTACACCTTACATTTTCTTCCAAAATACAAGCAAATATGCTTTCTTTATCTATTCCATGTTAAGTGTTGAATGTTATCAAGACTACATTACAATACCTCCAATCATTTTTTTTTTGCAAAGAGTTTTATTTTACATGTTATTAAGCTTATTTCTGTAGCTGGTGTGGTAGCTTAGAGGATCATATTAAAAATCTATCAATGAATTGATATCTATCAATAAAGAAATCCTTTATTTCTCCAGTTTTCTTTTTCTTTACTCCTTTTCTTTGGTGTGTCCCTTCTAGTCTCCAAACCTCTGTGGTGAATGTTCCTATGAGTTCTGTGCCACTGGGATGTTCTTTAATCCCAAAATTTCTTTAATTTTATAGTATTTGGGAATATGATTTGCCCATGAGGTCCAGGCACCAGAATTTGGTAAACTGCCTGTTATCCATATGAATGAAAGGGAAGATTTATAGCAGCAGAAGTAATCTCAAATCTTGGACAGCTTATCAATGCTATATTAGATTTTAGATGTTTTAAAGGGTTTTGATATCAAGCTTTCCTATGTTCTCCTGATGCTCACCTGAATTTCTTCTTGATTACATTTCAAATTTATAGTGGGTAGAAATTAAACCCTGTCCAGCAGGCTTTGCAAGAAAGTACCTTTAACCACTGAGCCATCTCCCCAGCTCTCTACATTAGACTTTAATTGCCTTAATGAAAGAGGATGGGATTTGTTGTTGAAATAAAAGAAAAATCCACTGAATCCCTTCTCCATCAGGTCTTAATGCCTTGATGGGGGAAGGCACGTGTAACAAGATTATAATAAATAAATTATTTTATGAATTTCCATAATACATTTCTTCAAAGATATGTACTGTGAAGGCTGGTTAAAGACATGTTCAGGTGCAGACAAAGCATAAATGCACACTGTGTGTATTGGTTACTGTTCTTATCTATGGGATAAAATAGGTGCAGAAAGCAACTTAAAGCGAAGAAGGATTTATTGTAGCTTAGTTTCATGGATGGGGAGTTATGGCAACTGGGTTCCTTTCAGGGAGGAGTATTGCAGCTGAGGCACCTCTTACTGTCCAAGGTTCTGGAAGCTCAAGAGAACCTGGGCAGGACAAAGGATTATAACTCATGGGGCTAGCCCCACCCATTGATCCACTTCCTCCAGTTGGGCCCCTCTTCCTTTAAAGAGTCCATGTCTTCAGCCAAAGGGACATTTTGTTTTTGTTTTTAAATTATTTATTTATTTGCAAGCAGAGAGAGAGAGAGAGAGAGAGAGAGAGAGAGAGAGAGAGAGAGAGAGAGAGAGAAGAGACAGAGAAAATGTGCGCCAGAGCCTCCAGCCACCGAAAATGAACTCTATTTGTATGTGCCACTGTGCATGTGGCTATATGTGGGTACTGAGGAATCAAACCTTAGGCAAATTTATTTGAGGGAATAACCATTAATAATGTTAAAATTTTCACTTAAAAATATAAGATAGATGAAGATGCCCAAGGTAGTACAATGCAACACTTTGAACAGAATGTTTTCTCTACACGTATCTGACTTAACAGCTACCTTCTCAGTTTCATGGATTTTCTTTTTTTTAAAAAAAAAAAGGCTGGAAAGATTGCTCAGTGGTTAAGGTGCTTGCCTGCAAAGTCCAAGTTCCCTGGTTCAATTCCCCAGTATTCACATAAAGCCAGCTGCACAAAGTAGCACGCATGCATCTGGAGTTCAATTGCAGCAGCCAGAGGCCCTGGCATGCCCATGCCCATTCTCTCTCTCTCTCTCTCTCTCTCTCTCTCTCTCTCTCTCTCTCTCTCTCTCTCTCTTCTCTCTCTGCTTGCAAATAAAAATATTTTTTATAGTGTGTGTGTGTGTGTGTGTGAAGAGGTCAGAGGACAACTTTTCGGCCTTTTCTTGCCACCTGGAGGGTTTCTCTTAATCTTTTGCGCTTTCCAAGAGCTTTGGGGAAATTCCATCGGAGTGTTGGAGTAACATAAACAGACCATGGCTTACGCTTCTTATCTTTTCTTAGGTGGGGTTTGAATATTGAACTTAGGTACCAGCCTTAGAGCCTAGCACTGTACCACTGAACCATCCCTCCAGCCAAGCTTTGCACCTGACCTCCTCTCTCCCCTTCTTTTCTGCTCCCATACAATATTTTCTAACCCAGGTAACCTTTACGCTGTCCCTTTTGTCTAACGATTTTTGAATAAACCCTTTATTTCTCCAGTTTCCTTTAGCAATACTCCCTTTCTTCTAGGTGTCTCTGAGGTGCATGCTCCTTTGAGTTCCATGCCCCTGGGATGTTCTTTAATTCCTACTCAATCACATCCCCCCCCCCACAAGCTTCTCAAGAGCCATTTTCTAGAAGATTGCTCCACTGAGGAAGACAGAAAGGCCAGAGAAGTAAAGGCACATATAAACAAAATGGCAAATTAATGACAAGTTTGTTCAATGCTGGCAGAGAGTTTCAGGGCAGGGAGCTGGTAATAGGTCACAACATCTAGAAATCACTTTGACAGTAGAACATCTGTCATGACTGAGGCCAGGCCCTGTCTGTGTCTGGCGCCGGGCTTGTGGCACCAATTTATATCTCCCTTTAAGGCCCTTGGCTCCTCGTATAAGTGCCGATGTCCTGTATCCAGTGTCAACCACAAATTAATACCCAAGTTCACTTCTGACCCCCAGGAACCGGACAATTGACTAAAAGCAGGGTTTTTGCCAAAAGATTAAAAATAACTATACTTAAGGAATATCATCTATAAAACCCTCATTGTTAGATATAGAAAAGGCCCATAGGAATTGAATGAATTTTTAACTTGATGTCAACAAGTTGAGACCAAAAAATTGAATCTTCCCAGAAGTGCCTCTATTTATCTTTAAACCAAAAAGCTCAAGGAGGAGAAAATAACTCAGAGCTGTAAGACTATGGATTGTGGCTGTCTTATTAATGAATGAATCACTGTTATTCAGTGTGGCTCTGGATTTCTTAATCTGAAGAGAATTTGGGAGAAGAAAGCAGTGACTAAGAAAAACTGGAGAGTGTAAAGCAGCCATTGTATCAATGGCTGAATTCCAGGGTGACAGTGGAAAACAACACTGAGACAGATGACAAAGTCAGATTGTCTTTCCATCAAAATCCCTTTTATGATAGCTGTCAATCAAGTAAACACCAATTTCATTTGTGAAAAGTCAGATGACCTCTAAGTGTTCAACCTCCAACACTGGCCGTCCCTTTTATTTGTAGATTAGTCTTTCTGTCTACATAAAATTTAACCCCATAAAACAATAAGGGATATTATATTATGTGAAATGAGTTTAGCATGATATTTCTGAGAAGGGATGGACTTGTGGTGGTTAATATTCATTCTTAATTTGGCTGAATTGAAAATCAGACTATCCCTCAGCAGGACGAGATCCAAGCCTCAATGATTAACAAAGCTTAATTGAAAATTCAAATATTAAATCATCAGGGGAGGTGGGTTCCAAGACGCTCCATGATACCAAAATCAGTGCAGAGAAATTAATAAAACATTTGCATATAGCCTATGGACACCTTTCTTATACTTTACATCCTATCTAGATTACTAGATTACCAAATACAATGCAAATGTTATATAAATAGTGACTCTACTGCATTGTTAAGGGAATAATGAAATGATGAAGTCTATAAAGGTTAGTAGTCACACATTCTTTTATTCAAGTCTTTTTAACTTGAGGTTATTTGAATATACAGATGCTAAACCCACAGATATGAGGGTTTTGTATCAACTATAAATAAAGGAATAAAAATAAGGAAAAACTTTTTTTTTTTTTTTTTTTTGGTTTTTCGAGGTAGGGTCTAGCTCTAGCCCAGGGTAAGAAAAAAATCTTAAAGTCAGATGTTGGTACTCTTAGATCACTGCCATATACCATATGCTTTTGTGAGCTTGTCATCTCCCTCCCTTTCCCCTGGGATTTTTCTTTTAAATTTTGCTCTTGTCTCTTATCCTTTATCATCCTGCAATGACCCTAGGACCCACCATCCAAAGGAAGCAGTCAGTTCACCTAAGAGTCTCTCAGAATTGCCTATCAGTGAACACTGTCTAGTTTGCTATTTGGTCATGCATCTTTTGCTTCTTTGTACAAACGTTGTTTCCCCTCGGATTTTCTCTGTATTTGACCTCTTCATAAATAATTGTTTTGTTAAAGTGATCTTCTAAACCAAAAGGGAGCCTGCAGTCACTAAAGGCACTTGCTTGCAAAGCCTGCCAAGAGAGGTTCAATACCCTTAGCTACCCACAAAAGTGGTGCAAGCATTAAGATCCAGGGAAAAGGCTAGCTGAAAGACTCAAACCAGAGGAATCTTCTTCCTGTGGGTAAAAAGGGAGAGAGGAGACTGAGAGACTCTCCACCACAGAGAGATCTCTGGGTATAAAAGGCCTCTGCAACAGGCACACCCATGTGCAGGAGGAAGGCCAGGCATAAGAACCTAAAGATCCCCTTCACATAAAAGAACAGAAAGGATTTCAGAACTAGTGAAGGATGCAGTGAGTAATGAATGGTCATACATATAACAAAGCAAGAAAGCACCCCAAACAAGTCACATGTAGGAAGCAAGCAGGAAAACACCCAGGAAAGAGGGCAGAAAGAAGAGACAGCTTTCACATGCCATTAGGCTCCTTTATAAGGTTCAAACATCCAGTTAAGATGAGCCTTGTTAAGGCAGAGAAACCTGATTGGTTTGTGGACTCAAAGCTCAGACTCAGGAGGGGCCACCCCACCCAGGCTGCTGAACTAGGGAGGAAGCAAGAAGTTCCTGCCAGGAAGTGTTTCTGAAACTAGATCAGACATGGGTCCTAGTTCAGCCAAAGCAATCGAGGTGGCATCCTTGGGCTTTTGTCCCTGGCTGACTGCCTAAAGGAAAACCAAACAAACAATGACAACAACAACAACAACAACAAAAAAAAAAAACAGAAAAGGAAGGACAAAAATGTCTGGCAAAATACATTTGGAACATGTCATTAGGAAATGTCAGGGTATTGGGAATTGGGAAGAGGGGTATATTTTCATTGTGGTTATTTCAGGCTGGGCTGAAGTCAGTAGAATATCACATGTTACAATGAAACCACATTCTTATGTCTTAAACAATGTTAAACAAATATAAGAAATTCTCATGGAGTTTTACATAGATAGATGGATGGATAGATAGATAGATAGATAGATAGATAGATAGATAGATAGATAGATAGATAATTGTTCACTCTTTTTACAATGGTAGGTTTGGCCCTTTCAGACTGGGTTTTCTAGGAATGTAATCATATCCATTAAACTATTTTTAAGAGAAGGAAAAAAGGAAGGTAGAAAGGAGGGAAAAGGGAAGAAGGGTGGGAGGGAAGGAAAGGAAGGGAAGAGAAGGGAACATTGGTTCTCCTGAATTTCTATACAATGAAATGTCAAAGTACAGAAAATCTCTCATTTCCCTTTATTTCCTCTCTTCTGCTCCCTTCTTCTCTTACTCCTTGCACTTCTCACCTCTGTTTTTCTTGGTTGAGAAGCAGAACCTATGTCAGGAGACACCACTCAGTCCTAGTGTTCTCTAAAGACTTCCTTAGATAAGCATATCAGGGCCATGTCAGAGGATTCATCCTTGTTCACTGTGTACCCAGAGACAAAGCATCCATTCGAAAGTGCAGAACTGAAACAAAGCAAGCCTGAAGTGAGCTCTGGTTGTGGAGTTGCTAAACATAAAAAGGAGGGGAGAGTCAGTGCCACAGCCACATTGGATAACATCACATTTGATGAGCTTGATGAGAAGGAATGGAACTTGACATTTCCATGTGTCCTGTTAACCTCAGTCCTTTTCCTCCAGACACATCTCCTGCCCAGCCATTACAGTCTCTTCACATCTAAATATTTATAAACCAGGGAGAGATAGAAAACATCTTCATAATTGCTATGCACTGGCAATGACCCGCATCCATGACCATTAGCAGCAGAAATTCCCCCCAGAGATTAGCACCTGAGAGGCTGAGAAGGACAGATGAAGAACGTTGGAGACTTAGGCTTGTTTTCAACAAACATGACTTTGTTGAAAGCATGCTTTCACTTGATAGAACCAAGTACAGATAAAATCAGGAAATAAGAAGATTTATTAGAGGAAATTGAGGGAAGGTTTCTTTTGCATGGTGCTATGTCACATTAACAATAATACAGATCATAGAAGTCTTGAGCTGAAAAGGAATGACTCAAAGAGAAAAGGCAAAAGGCTATCTATACAAACCACACAAATAGTGCCAGGGCATCAGGACTAACACTTGGATCCCAGATTCCCAGAGGTGATTATATTACATATAATCAGTGCTCTTCAAAAGCTGATATGCGGGATGGAGAGATGGCTCAGCGGTTAAGGCACTTGCCTCCAGTGCCTAAGGCTCTGGGTTCAATTCCCCAGGACCCACATAAGCCAGACCCACAAGGTGGTGGCCCTGGTTCTCTCTCTCTCTCTCTCTCTCTCTCTCTCTCTCTCTCTCTCTCTGCTTGAAAATGAATAAAGCATTTAAAAAGAAAGCTGATATGCAAAAAAAATGGCTCCCATTTTATCCTGAAAAATCCATTTTATTTATATATACATCACTATAATACAAACTTAATACCACTAAAATTTATGGGGTTTACTCTGAGTGACTCCATCTTTCCACCAAACTAATAATATAGGTTCAAAGATCAAAGAAATGTATAGAGACTTGACACAAATTTGGGAAAGAAAATGGGCAGTGGGAACTTGGCCCAGAGCAATTTCTGATAATGTCTATTAAATTTCCAGTAAGTGGAGTAACCATCTGTTGGACTTAAAACTTTAATTTTTTTTTGGGGGGGGGAGAGGGAGGACCTGTTGTCACTGTCAAAACTTCATGTTCTCTTTCCTATTGTACATAGCTAGTCAGCAGCATGAGTATTCTTTTTAGACTTCTTAAAATTGGGAAATTATTTAATATCTTTGTCCCTAAGCTTTGGTAGATGGCTTCATTTGAGATGAACTATGACAGCTGTCTATACTGTTTATCTAAGGGGGAAAATGAAAAATGATATTTACTTGAAGTTTTAGCTTTGTAATTAATTGCAAATTTTCAATTCATCTAGACAAACATTAATCTTACATTATACTTAAAAAAAAAACTCATTGGGAATTTTGGTTGAAGCCATGTTGAATTTTTGCTCCTTGCCCCCTCACCCACCAGGCTTACTAAAGGAGTACTTTCTTTTTAACCTAATATCAGGATCACAAAAGAAATAAGAAAGGAAAAAAAAAAAGAATGGCTCATAGTGTTCTTTTTTGTTTGTTTGTTTTTATACACTATCCCAGGCTGACCTTGAACTCAATCTATAGTCACAGTTGGGCCTCGAACTCACATTTTTCCTACCTTTGCCTCCCTAGTGCTGGGATTAAAGGTGTGTGCCACCATGTCTGGCCACAGTGCTCTTTAAAAATGCATGCTCCCAGGTCTCAGCTACTCAGCATCCTATTTGCTAGGACAAGTGAAATCTAGGAATTTGTACTGCTACGGAACTCCTCCATTTCAGATGCAACTGGACCGCAATCAGGGATTCAAATGCAAGTATATCACACCATCTGGTTGGTAAAGAGAACACCGAAATTTGCTCACGGTATTTATGTATATTTTTATTCTATCCTTGCTTACCCTCTTGCATTTCTCCTTTCTCCAACTGTCATGATTACAATTAACTTGTCAACAAGTAACAAGTCAACATGTTTAAACTCTCAGTACATTATAAATTCTATGTTGTATTTCTGAGAGAATAGATGTGGAAAAAATAGTCTCTCATATAAGTTGATACCATATCTTTTTAAGAATTGCTCAAGGGCTGGAGAGATGGCTCATTGGTTAAATCACTTGCCTCCAGTGCCTAAGGCCCTGGATTCAATTCCCCAGGACCCACATAAGCCAGAACTACAAGGTGGTGGCCCTGGTGCTTTCTCTCTCTCTCTCTCTCTCTCTCTCTCTCTCTCTCTCTCTCTCTCTCTCTCTCTCTCTCTCTCCTCTCTCTCTTTTTTCT
>PVHP010006019.1:7827-62477 GCA_004024765.1 Zapus hudsonius
GGTGTCTGATTACATTTTGTCATCTCCCAAGTCAGTATCCATTTTATAACACCAGTGTATCTTGATGGCATAAGGAAGGATAATTACCTGTACGTTTTCCTTCACAGTTGAAACACAAGAATGACCACAATCAACTGCATCTTCTATCCTCTACCAGATCACAAATTCCAGGACCAATTCTTGCTCACTTTTCTTTCCACAGCCTCTTTAATGGCCTTGTACAGTGCTAGGTGTCTCGTAGAGTTTTAGTAAGTACTTGACTTGTTAACTCCAGTTAGACTCATGATCAGCTAGGGAACTCACCAATCCTTGAATCTTCTGGGAAATGTGTCCTGTGTTGCTGCTTCTGCCACCATTTCCTCCCCTTTCACTGCCTTTCTCAGCCTCTTTTATGTCCCTGGTTCCTCAAGCCTTCCAAGGATAAACTCAGGGAGAGCATGTTCATGTTGCAAGAGGGTTTGGATGGGAAGCAGCTCCTCAAACACGTGAACAAGGTATAATATGAAGACTTAGAAACTATCATATTCTGAGTGACAAGTAGACTTCCAAGATTTCTGAAGCCATAATATAAAACAAAATTAACTCAGTTGACGATATTTAAAATGTGGATGTCTGCTATTGACTAGCTCTTATGATGCTAAAAAATTGGTGAAGGGGGCTATTTAATTTTTCTTTTTAAATTCTTATTAGTGCCTGTACAGATATTTTGGGAAAAAAATTTATTTGGTTTTCCATGCATTTCATTGCTGTGGGGAGTGGCTGGAGAATAGTCTTAAAAACATTCTATGTCCTCTTGATCTGTAAAGAATCCTTTGAGCTTCTGGTCTCCAACTCCTACTAATTACAAGAAATACCTTGGTCCTGAAGTGCTGGGGAAGTTTGACATGGAGGGACTCTTTTGCATGGTGGGTTCTTATGCACAGGCTGAAAGGGAGAATATTCTGAGACTGGAGGATTATGGGGAAGAGCTAACGGGGTCTGATATATAATAAAGAAAGAGAATATTTTCCATTTACAACCATGCTTGGACTTTAATAAGGTTTCATTAGTTTGCCTAAATTAATTTTGCATAAAAATACAATTCATATTCAAATGTCAGTTCAAAAGATATTAAGACATCAATTTTGATGATAACTCTTCTTAATTATTTAAGTGGTAAGCAATCATCAGACATCTATTTTCTGAAAGGGAAAAACACCTCGGATTGTTGACCGCGGCAATCACTGCTGTGGGTATATAAGTATTACAGCATTGTTGTCTTTCATTTCAGTGATTCTCTGAACTAAAACTTGTTGTAATACTCCCCTTCCTAATGGCCCCTCGGCTGGTTCTGAGCAACCTAGTCATTTCAAGATGTATTTTCTACATGCCTCTGCTTTTGTGGCTTTATCGATCTAACATTATCTGAAGTCTTTTCTTCCCTAAATTTTGGGATATCAGATGAGCAGGGATTATTTCCCTATCTTTTGGAGAACAACATCGATGAACTATTTTCATCTGATGCAGCGTAAATTGTTTTGTCCTCAGTAGATTTCCACCCAAAGAAGGCGGCTCTGATTACTGGTTATTAAGCTCTTCCCCCCCCCCCCTTTCTGCCATATGTCTGAATGGAAACATGGCAGATTTTCCTCTGGGTTTCAATAAAGTGTTTTCTCCAACTGCAATGAAACTAGTTGATTGCAATGTCAATAGCAGTGGTGGTGTGGGCTGCTGCTGCTTCCTGATAAGCAGAGCAGTGGGCAGTGTGAAATCAGGGCAACTTTTGGGTAAAGTGAGATTTCAGAACCAAGACCAAATTTGCTCTTATCCCAATCCTAGTTAACCATGAAGAGTGTTTCTTTTCTTTTTTGTAGTCATTGCATGGGGTGTTCATCCCATTTTTCCTGATAGATACCTACAAGAATCACTGCACGATGAATCAGCACTTCTATTGGGCAGTGTTTATGCATTTTCTTTTCCCTCTTAGGTAGCATCCCAAGTCGATGTGGCTAATATTTGTTGTGTCTGCTGTTCAGCCTACAAAGATGTAAAAATGCATTAGCCCCCATTTGGCTTGATCATGCTATCTCAACTCCTGGCTCCTTCTCATATTGGATACAGAAGTATTCCAAAGAGTGTTAGATTTCCTGAAATATCCAAGCGAATGGCTTGGATTGTGATGTGATACAAGTATTTTTACTCACCAGTTCTGAAGCCATATGTGTTTATCTAAAATTAATGAGGGTACTCTTAGAGTCTTGAATACCATGAAAACTGACACTGAAATATATGCTGTCATTTAAGTAAAAGGTAATTTTCCACTGCACCATCTATATAGCTTTTAATAGTTTCTATAATGACAAGATATACAAATCACATCATATAAGTATACAGTTTGTTAATAAGTATGTGTAACCATTATCACTACAGATCTTCACAAATATTTTATCTTCCCAAACTATAACCCCATTAAATACAAACTCCTCCTTATCCCACCCTGATAACCACGACGCTACATTCCATGAATTTGACTATTCTAGATCCTTTATGGAAAAGAGAATCCTACAGGTTTGTGTTTTCATTTGTACTTTGTAAATCTAAAGCATCTGGTTTCATTAAATCATGTAGTCATAAACAATTTAGATCAGAAAGAGATGAATAATGCCCACCTACTTTCACGGAGAACAGAGTGGATAACTTCTAGATTGTAGCACGTTTTACCTAGTTTAAGCTAGTCAAATCAGTATACATGCCTATATTCATGTTAATGACATTCGGGCACAGAAAACCTTCAACATCTCTCACCTGTCATCTCTCCACTGGTCCTATATTTAGCGATCTCTGAGTGAATTGGCATTAATTAGAGGGGTGATAAAGATAGCTAATATTTATCATCTGTTATTATTTGACAGCCTCAATGCTAAGTGATATATATACATATGTATATATATATGTGTGTGTGTGTGTGTGTGTGTGTGTGTGTGTGTGTGTGTATAGACATACAGAATTTAGTCACTAAGCTAGGTCCTCCAGTTATCCCCATTTCCAGATGAAGAAACCAAAGCATGAAAGAGATGGCCTGCATTAGGTTGTGCAGTCAGTAAGTAGTAGAGTCAAAACACTCAATGACAAAGTTTACCTAATCAACATTTACTTCTCAGTAAATGTTGCGGTCAGCTTTCTAGTTGCTGCACAGGAAGAACCCAAACAAAAGTGGCTTGTGGAGGAATGGGTTTATTTGGCTTACGGACTCGAGGGGAGACTCCATTCTGGCAGGGAAAACGATGGCATGAGCAGAGGGCTGGACATCACCTCTGCCACAGCACTGGAAACAGCGGCAGGAAGGTGTGCCAAATACTCGCAAGGGGAAGCAGGCTTATAACCCCCATAAGCCCGCCCCAACAACACAGCTCTAGTGAGGTTCTAATTCCCGAATTGCCATCAGCTGAGGATCAATCTATCAGAACACATTCATTTGTTTGTGGGGGACACCTGGATCAAACCATGACAGTAAATATTGGTAGTATTTGGGTATTGAACCTAGGACTGCTCATGCTAGGCAAGCCACTGAGCCTATTATCAGCACCTTAATCAATATTTAAAATTAAAAATCATTGTGATAAAAAGAAGTGGTCTAGGAAGTAAGTTAAAATTAAAGAAATATATAACATTCCTACTTTTTACTTTTGCTTCTATGCCATTTTCATTGGCAATTCAAGTCCATACTATATAAAATGATCACCCATTTAGCAGATGCCACAGACAATATTAAGCTGGTTAAATAATAAGGTCAAAATAGCATTGAAATGTATAAAATATTTTTACAGTATTATCTTTGATTATAACCTATATTTATCCATCGGTATCCTTACTCATATATGTTAGACACTAAAGATATGAGTAGCTGAGGATGGTGGAGTGCATGCCTAATCCCAACAGGTACAATATGGAGCATCTCAAATTTGAGGCTTAAAGCCAGGTTGATCTTGGCCTCAAACTTGCTATGTATCTGAGAATGACCTGGAACTTCTGATCCTCCTCTCTTCGCCACCCAGGTGCTGGAATTACAGGTGTGTATTTCATACCTGGATTAAGGACACTTCTTCCTATTTATGCTGTTTGCTTACTCCTGTGGGAAAATCCTTGCCTATTTTGGTATAATTCTCATTTTTTATATACATGTGAATAATGAAATGAAATGCCTATATATAATAATATCCCTATCATGTAGTATATAGAGGATTAATGGTATGTATCTAAATACATAGCATATATATACATATATACATATACATATATATATATATATATATATATATATATATATATATATACATTACTGGTTATAGGGAACATTGAATTTGGAAGAAAAGTTTTTTAGCTTCTCGTACTGGGGGAATGGATTTTCCTTACGCTATACATTTGCTTAGGATTGAACCAGTCCAGGGCCATTGGAAGACATGGTGTTTACCCCCAGGTCATCAAGACATTAGTGTAAGGACTGAACAGTTCATCAGTACACAGAACCTTTTAATCTTTCTTATTTTGATCTATTACTCATGGCTTTGTCATCTGGCTTGACTCTCATGTATCCCTCCATCTCCTGTTTCATAATTACTTCCTTAAAATACTTTTGCATGGTGATTACATCTCCCTCTTAGTCATCATAATTTTTATATAATGTATATATTGTTTATAATGTGTCACTTTCTTTTATAGTGTTACATTGTAAACATGCTGTGTTAAAATATGTTAAATTGGTTTAAACAAGTTTCCTTTTTAGATGCCTTTAATTTAGCTCAGATCGGTCTAAATCCATGAAGAACCATATATTAAACACTCTTGAATAGCTTCTATGAAAAGAAACTTAATTTATGATGTTTAGTATTATACATTATACGGTTTCTTTATTTTTCGCTCAGTTCATCATGCTGTGAAAATTCATGAATATTTAACTATTAAATGAAATGCAAAATTTTCATTATCATTTTATTGAAAACTTGACATCTTAAAATACCATACATACCATTAGTATTCTAATGCATTGTCACCTTATTGAAAAATGCTACTACAAAACAATACAGCCATTCAGAAAAAAAAAATTTGTCCGCCCACGGCTATTAACTATAGTTCTACACATACATTAGTGACAAATAAGTGAAGCAGCCAATGCTCACAAAAGATGTCACTAAAATGCTAGGAAACAACTGTAACCATAGAAACCTACTCACACTGCAATCTGAACATCTTTTGTCAGTGTGTGACTAGAAATGAGATGCTTAAAATCATTAGACTATCAAAAAATCTGAACATCTCTCCATTGAAATTTACATATTTAAATATTTTGAAACCTGCAAAAACTTCAACATGATACTTCTATAAAATATTGTTTCAGCTCCTAGCCCTCAACTATCAGTTTAGATATAACAACAAAAATTATACATGAAGACTTACAATTTTTCTCCTTCTTTCTTTAGGCTACATGCATTGTCTGAGGAGCCTAAACAAACACCCCAGAGAACAGAGGTTAGCTGCGAGGGCTGTCTACCTTCCTGCTCTAATCTTTACAATGGTGCCATTCTGCACCTTTTCTTTCTCTCTTGAACAATCACTGGCTTAAATTGTACCTGTTCCAGCAAGACAAGTTTGCAGGTTTCATAAGCCTTCATGACAGTAAGTACAAAATTGTCTTAGATAATGAGATATTTAAATAAAGGATTTGACAAACCAGTGTAGGAGAGCGTGAGTTTGGATGAATGTAGAACAGCTTCTGTAGCCGTGGTTATGGAGCTGAGTTTTTCCCCTTGTCTTCATCTTCTCAGAAACTCCTGAAAGGTCTGGTTATTTAGCTGAATGCTCTGCATTTAAGGGGCAGTGCAAGTCATTTCCTTGAAACATCCATTTGAAACTAAAGGTTAAGAAACTCCTTGAACAGGCGGGATGATTGAGACGTTAATGCTGTTAAATTGCAGGGATTCAGAAGCTCCCTACCTCCTAAAGACATCATCCTAGAAACATATGGAGCTCTCATAATACACCGGGCACCATCTTAGGCACATGGGTACATCAGTGGTGAAAACAGCGCTCATTGCCCGAGGACTTTGCAGGAGACAGACAACAGGATGCTACATAGAGCACCCACCACATGCCAGTCACTCTTGTAGGCTTTTGGGTACCACAGAAGCATGGTCCCTCTTAGAGTTTTTATTCCAGAGGAGTCCTGAAGAAGACGTATATGGATAGAGCTCAGTCTTTGAGACTGTATCTTTGGGGAAGAGAGGGAGAGTTCTCACTGTCCATATTGCTAGCAGTCAGAATGACTCTCATAAAGAAGCTACATGGAACAGTTCTAAAGGGTTTAGCAATGTGTCCAATTACCTATGCATTCCTCCCCATTTTATTTCACTCCCCTAGCTTACATGTCCTCTTTCTGTGAAAGATGAAACACTAACCTTCAGGAATAGTTTCTATTTTTCCATTGGCAGATAGCAATGTGATCTTTCGATTTCTAGGAATCCACTTTATCAAAGAATCCATATGTTGATGTGCGAATAAATTATCTATTTGAATTGCTCATGTACACTATCTTTTGAAGTACTTACTATCTGCTTGACCATCATCTGAAAATATTTTCTACATTCTTACTTAAGCCACACAAGAGCTTCCTGAGATGTGCATTGTGGTCAACCTTTTCCAGGTGAAGAATATGGAGAATTGCCAAAAGATGCAGGGGTCATGGTTGTTATTGCTGGGACTTAAACATGAACCCACGAGACTTCAACATCTATGCCTTCTTCTTCCCTCCCTGTCATGTGACCCAGAGAGGACTCTCCTTGGGAACAAAGCCTGTCCGTTGTCATAATGGTCACAAGTGGAGTCTGCTTTCCTTCTTCCCTTACACTCCCCGCATTCCAACCTTTCTCTAAACAGCTCTAAAACCTACACAAACCTCCATCGTCACGAGGGCTCATCTCACATGCAGCAGAGCATTCAGGGTAGGTTTAGGGATCAGGTTAGGGAGGAAGTTTCTTATAATTGTTTAATAGTGATCTTTAGTTTAGGCTCTTAAAGTTGTATGGATGCATGGAGCTATCTGGCCCTTTCATTTTGTTGGTGAAGAAATGGAGATTCTTACTGATGTGAAATGTCTAAGCAGTGAGCTGCAGGGTCTAACAAGCATGTACTCTGGAATAAACTGGAGTGTATGTGTGTGCACGCATGTGCGAACCCAGGTATGCGTGGATAACCAGCACAGACACAACACACGTGTACTCTCTGACGTATATCAAGGGTTTTTCGTGTTTTCTATTTGATTTCCAGCATAAATTTCACTTTGGGATTATCAGCTTTGTTTCTCATCTAATTTCTTTTACAAATATTGAAACTGCTGGCTGTAATTGACTATCTGGATTCCTGAGAGGCACCAGAGGGAAAGCTAGAGAAATGATTTCTCATTCATCAGGACCTGCATCTCTCATTCCAAACCCCTAAGTTGAGACCCTGGACTGTGCACATTCACTTGACAGTTTGCATTCATTAGGGTTTTATAGTCTATTTGATGTAAGCAAACGTACACATATTCTGCATAGATACAGAATAGCATCCAGTAAGCAAGCCCACGCATGCAATTCTCTTTAAAGTACCCATAGGCTATGAAGTACTTACTATGCCTTTTCAATAGAGAAGATAATGCTACTGTTACTGTTAAAAAGTTCTCCAATGAATGAACAAAGTACCAAAACGGTAATGAAAATGCACAGGAACTTACTCTTTGCCCTGCTTAGTGGGCTTGGATTCCATCCCTCAATCACTCGAGCGGTATCAAATATAAGTGGTAAGTGTTTTTTGTCCACATTGCAACCCAATCTCCAGCTGTTTGCTTTTCTTCCAGCACCCGCTGCACAGCCGCCTCTACCCAAGGCAGGAAGTACTATTAGCCATTTCTTCTGCTCCTTATTGAACCCGATTCTTCTCAGTGTCTCAGCCCCCAGGGCCTAGGGAATCCTGCTTAGGAAGACCACCCAGGGTTCCACAGGAAAGTGGTCAGCCTGAATGCAGGTGGTTGGTCTCCTGCTCGGGTTTCTCCTAAGATCATTAGCTTTGCCCTGATGGGCATTTAAGAGCATTAACTCCTTCATTTCCAAGCCTTCCAGACATTAGAGAGATTTGTCAGTATTCCAGGGCAATGATTGCTCCCAGGGACGAGTGCAGCAGACCAGCAGCTCTGGCTCTGGTGAGAGGCAACTCTTGATAAAAGCATAGCCAAGAGCCCTGGCGGGGGTCGAGAAACTCAGCAGAGAGTTTTGACATGTGAGAAACACATTGAATTATGGACCTGAAGATCCATTTGTATCATCAGGAGTTTTGGGAAAACTCCTAGGAGGTCACAGGTTTTCCTTCTTCTGTTTTCCAATAACTTAACAATTTAGTCTAAGATTCTTTCCACCTGTAAGATTTTAAATGCCGTTAGGAGAGTCAACATATCTGGCCTCATGAACTGAGTAAATCTTTGAAGAAGAGAGCTTCTTGGACTCATCCCAAGGTTCCAACAGAAAGAATGAAAATTCAAGGAGATGAAATGCAGGAAGGAGGAGAGGAAGAAGGAAGGATGGGAGGCTGGGTTTGCTGAAAGCAATTACTGTTGTTAGCAAATGATTTCAGCCGAGGGAGGAGGGTAAAGGGAACCAGGAGGCAAGAGGTGAAGGCCAACACTGGAGAACTGGAGGTGAACTTGTGGAGCAGACACTGGGGTGGGGGGTGGGGGGAGGGGGGAGGGAAGAGGTTGCTTTTGGCCCTTTTGAATTCTGGTTAACAGTGCAGATGGAAATTGATGGTTTTGTTTGATGATCATTCAATTTTTCTGTGGCCAGCCTCTCCTTTTTGCCAGTAACACCTTCAGTGAAGCATAGAAACAGCAAATGTATGTTGAATTTAATTAAATTTAAACTGGTACTAAGCAAATGTTCCTAGGTCTCTTCAAGACAATGCCACCACCTTGACAGGTCCAGTGAGGTAGATTTCTGAGGCTCAGGATCTATTGCAGAAGAGGTGGAGGAAACAAAATGGCCTTGATATTCATGATTTCAAAGTGACTGATAATACACATAATGGGAAGAAAAGATGATGACACTGAAACAAAGCAGAGACTAATTGAGATGGGGAAGAAATATAGGGAGGAGGGAATCATAATGGTTTATGGTCTATAATCATAGAAGCTATAAATAAAAAATTAAAAGTTAAACAAAAAAAGATGAATTGTCAAGTGTTGATTATTGTAAGCACTGATTATTGCCAGCCACGACCTCTTCTCATACAGGTGAGCTAGGGGCCGGAGGTCTTTGGGCGTGATCCTAGCTGCAGTCCCTGGGTTAATGAACTCCTCTCTTCCACTTCCATTGATACCAGAGTAATCATTCCCGAGACATTTCTGTAACACCAGGAACTCCTAATGCACGTTGAATGGGGGAAATTAAAACTTTTTTTTTGTGTTTACCATTTCTCTGGCGCCAGTCTCTCCTCTATGTCAACCATGGCTACCATCTCTAGTTTTCAGGGATGAACCTCTCCATAGCCCAGGGTCTTACAGGAGCTCCTGTTTCTTCTGGCCTCCTATTGCGTAAAAATAGCTTTCCCTCTGCTGCAATTCTTTCTCAGAACACAAAATGTCTCCTGCGTACATTCTTGGTTTTGGCAAAAAGTTAAATATAATTTCCCAAGAGAAGATCCAACACTACCCATCTTCATCATTTATAAAGGCAAGGAATTCGAGTTAAATCTTATGGCCCAGGGATGATATTTTTCTCATAAAAAAATCAAGAAGACTTTTCAGCCTTTCTCCTCATTATGGCTTTGAACGAAAGTCCAATCTCAGTTCGAACATGCATCTACTTTAGATAGAGCCAGAGACAATTTTATAAATACTCTATTGAAATATGTTTGGTGGTAAAGGCATACACAACAAATTTAAAGCAAGCAAGTATAGCATAATGCAAGCTTCTATATTTCTTTTTCAGAATATGAGAGAAATTTTAGTTGGAAGTCATTTAGAGACTCTACAATCCAAGATAAGCAAATAACTCTACTTTCTTCTCCCATGACAGATACAACTAATCAATTATACTAGCCTTTCCTGATGAATGTTTAAAATTTTTAATTCTTCCCAATTTAATCTCCCAGTCAGAAACTCTCAATTGATCAGAGTTGGTAAGCAAGATAGAGATAATTTACCACCTATCCAGATCTAATTTGATGAAGGAAGGAGAGAGAGAGAGAGAGAGAGAGAGAGAGAGAGAGAGAGAGAGAGAGAGAGAGAGAGAGAGTGTCAGGGAAAGAGAGAGGAAGGAAGGAAGAGAAGGAAGGGAAAGAGGGAGGGAGAGGAAAGGCATGTGCCTTGCCTAAAACAGAAAGCCACTAATTGCAAGAGTGAGACCTACTTGGAATCCCGCAGACTCAAAGCTGAGATGGATTGGATTGTGTTCCTTAATGTTCATAAGTACTTAAACGTCAAAGGGCCTCAAGTCTAAACTTTGTTGTCACTCTCTGAAAGGAGGCAGGAAGCAGGTCAAGTGTGTGGGATCATATTCAGCTATTTTGGAAACAGTGGTCCACTTAGCCTGCCTGGGTCTACATAATGCCACATCAACTCACTGGAAAATGAAAAATTAGGTCACTAACCTAACGATTTTGATGCCAAATAAAGACATCAGCATGTACGTTTCGCGTTTTAGGCAAAAGTACTGAGATGTATTATTTGTGTTATGTATTGACAACAAATACTTCCAAGATCTTTGATCCAATAATAATATATGACATGAATGAGTATCTTAGGCCACACATAATACTACATCCTAGAATTTTAAACATAATGTTATTTAACCCTACAGTAACCTTGTGCAGCAAAACTGTTTGATCCACTTCAGAAGTAAACATTAATGAACATATTTTTCTTTTCTCTTTATTAAAGTAAGCTTACGTATTAATAAGCAAATATTCTTTATAAAATAATTGTGTTTTATCATAAGCTTGAGGAGTTTTTGTTAGAAAATATCTCTTCACATGCCACCATCATTTAGATTTCTAAAGTTTTTGAGTAAAGTGAATTTTTAAAAGATAGTCTTGAGAGCTAGGAGGCAGAGGCCCCTCAGTAGTAACGAGCAATTGAGATGTTAAATCAGCAGGCTGGTTTTTTATTTTATTTTATTTTTTTGAGGAGGGTTTCACTCTAGCCCAGGCAGACCTGGATGGAACTCACTCTAGTCTCAGGCTGGCCTTGAACTCACAGTGATCCTCCAGGTGGGTGTCACTATGCCCCGATAAAATGTGTAGCCTATACTGGCTTCAACCTCCTGATCCTTCTCCTCCACCTTTTTACCCATTTTTTTCCAGCATGCCTCACCACAACTGGTTTCTTGACACTCAATCTTCCATTTCCTAACACCCAGTAACATCTTGAGGCCACACTGACAAAGTGTAGCCATTTGTATTTCACTAGCTCCCCAAGAGGATGTGTGCATAGGTGAATACAGAGTGGGCAGCCTGGATATTCTGCTTGGTGACATCGCAATAAAAAGATATGCAGTCTTGAAAAATTAAGCTACTTACTGCTAACCCCTCAGCCCTTTTATACACCTGCAACAAACCTTAAAATTCAATAAGCCCTAAAGAGAAAAAGAAACAAAAGTCACACTGAATAAGCAATTAAGAGATGGGACATGGAAGGGAGCGATCAACATGTGGTCATTCAGGAGTGAGTATGCTGTTTACTCCATTCGATTGCCTTGTTCAGTTAGTACTAAGTTCTGGTAGATGAGGCTCCTGAAGTTTACAGCTTAGAGAATAGCTGAGCAGTGCCTCCCATGCCATCCTGAAGACTGTGCTTTCATCATAGTTCCACATCAAGTTTCTTCTTTGGCTGAGACATCAGAGACAGAGAGCAATGCTGTACATTTACCTGTGTAGCTTATAGGCTTGTGGGTGATGGTCTCTAAGCCATCTCTTCAGCGAAGTTCTCAGGGACAGAGGATGACAGTGGAGGAGAGAAAAAAAGAAGACATATAGCTTAGAAAAAGAGAAGCAGAAAGTAGGAAAGACTTCCTTCTGAGGCTTACGACAGGAAAGCATTTGCAGAGGAGCAGTGTTGGGGCAGAGAAGACCAAGTTTGAAACTCACTCCCTCGCCATGTCTGGGAGAGGTAGAAGATGCTGCTCATAATCAGACTTTGTGGATCTTTGGAAACTCTTGACTTCCAGGGATGAAAATATGTTATCAATGTAACAACAATGAATTCAATTATGCATGTTTAAAACTCTGATGCAAGTTCTTATAATGGTGCACACGACCCTGCGACATTAGAGCAGCTGACGCCAGTATGTGGAGAGAACAGCGCCTTAGCAGCCTGTTTGTCTCAGGCACATGTGGGATTTATTTGCCACGAGGTTTATCCTCTGGCTAATGGAAAAGAATAGACAGGAAGTCTAAATCAGATTATCAAATAAAAATGTTTTAAGTGCTTTTCCACTTAAAAAGTAGCTCAATGATCTATCTCTCTATAGATTGACTTTACTTGGATTGGATTAACTTTGCCCAATGTTAACATCATCTTTGACTCACTGATATTATCTGAAGCTGCAAAATTTTCCATCATGGGAACATGTTCTTTAGGTGAGATCAATGTTCTTTTTTTGGTATTCCTCACTCCACACCCTGTTCTCTAGCCTTTTATTCTGCTCTCTATTTTTCTAGGCATGAAGTTCAACCACTGGAGATTTCACTGACATCCCACTGCAATCACCGTCTTTGGAGGATGGAAATAATTAAACTAGATTATATTCATATTTTATATCTTTTTATAACTTCATATACTTTAATACACCCACAGCGACAGGTAAAAGTGAATCAAGATTTCCATAAAGAGACATTTCACCTTGTGTCTAATTGAAAATGCAAAGTGAGAAGTGAGTCTTAGCAATGAATCCACATTGGAACAGAAGCCCTGGCATATAAATGAGTTTGCTCCTTAGAAAATGCATAAATGAATCTATTGTTTAATATTATAAAATCTATTCACCTGTATGTTTGTTGAGGCTGGCGCAGGGGAAAGAATATTTACTAGTGTGAGTTTGTATAAGTCACTCAGTATTCTAGGCTTGAGTTTTCTCATTTGTGAAATGAGGTTGGATTAGGTTGTTTTAGCATCTCCTCTGCTTTTCAAATTTCATGATCAAGTCTTAGAAATAGGAATGTTCTGCATAAGAGCTGAGTGCACTGGAAGAAAGGGAAGTATTCAGAAGAAGCCCTAGTTCAACTTATGATGGGCATTTTTATTATTCTCTTATAGTGATTAAAATATCCATGTCTGTAAGGAACAGAAACACTCCCTCTTGGAGAACAGGATGAGGCTCCCTAAGCAGCATGATACATGACATCTGAGATAACTTCTACATTTCAGGGTCATATTTTCAAGCAAGCAATCCTTGTTGCCTCCAGGGTTTGTTCCTGAGTAGACAGAGTCACAAGAGAGTTTAGAGAGCTCAACTAGGAGCATGGCCAGCTTATGAAGAGCTTTCTGTACAGTGGTGGGAGGCTCAGACCTCTCATCTGGTGATGGTGATGAAACCTTCAGAGGTACACAAACTATCAGAGACCTCTAGGGAAGCAAGGCGGTGATGAGGAGTAAGTGATCTGGTATGCGGCATGGAGAGAACACCCTGGCAGAGAGTAGGAAGCAAATGTGTGTGGGGATAACACATGTTCATCAGGTAAAATGATACAGAGTCAAGCAGAAGATGGAAAGAAGGGCTGGTGAGATGGCTCTGTGGTTAAGGCACTTGCCTCCAGTGCTTAAGGCCCCGGGTTCAATTCCCCAGGACTCACATAAGCCAGACCCACAAAGTGGTGGCCCCGGTGCGCTCTCTCTCTCTCTCTCTCTCTCTCTCTCTCTCTCTCTCTCTTTCTCTCTGTTTCTCTCTGCTTGAAAATGAATAAATAAATTATTTTTAAAAAAAGAAGATGGAAAGAAAACTGAAGCAGGAAACAGAGAGGAAGATGAATGTAAGTTGGGGAGTCACTCCAGGTGTTGAAGTTACCTTCTCATTGCTGGAAGAAGGCACAGGGCCAAAAGCAGCTGATGGGAGGAAAGGATTTATTTCTGTTTACAGTCTCAAGGGGAAGCTTCACGGTGACAAGGGACAGCATGGCACGAGCAGAGGCTGGACATCACCTCTGCCACAGCAGGTGGAAAACAGCAACAAGAGAGTGAGCGCCATGCTCAGCATGGGAAGCTGACCATAACTCCCCTAGGTCCACCTCCAACAACACACCTCTTCCAGCAAGGTTCCACCTCCGAAATTGCCACCAGTTGGGGACTAAGCATTCAGAGCACATAAGTTTATGGGGGGGGGCATATGATTCAAACCACCACATAAGGTTAGAGAAAGAGGAAAATTGAAGGAGACCCCAGATTTCTATCCTGCGGAGATGGAGGAGGTTGTGAGTGGAGAGATAATGTGCTCAGTTTTTTCAAAGTGAATGAAAATATATCAGAGATGGAGTCAGGAGATGGAAGAGGGGAAATGGTGACTTTGAACAGAGGGAGAAAAAGGAATTCAACAAGAGAAGGTCTGGAGGGTGAGGGATGGGCTTCCAATGCTTCTCATCACCTACTATCCCTGGTATTCCCACCTGACTGAACAAGAGTTCTCATCACACTTCCAGGGCTTTAGGGTAGGGGAGAAATAGAGAGGAACATCACACAGCTATCAGATGTGGATGTCAGGCTTCTCAATATAGTCTTGATCCCTGACACATGGACACATGTGCTGAACGAACAGATATGTTAATGAAGCCCTAGAATAAAAACATACAAAAAACATAAGACCATGGAGAAAACAATAAACTGTTTTTTTGAGCAGAGATGTAAAAGTCTGATTTTTACAGAGAAGGTGGTATTTAACCTTTGTCATGAAGACAGGAATGGTTGAGAAAAGTTTTCAGCAAAGAGAACGGCCCTTCAGAGGCATATTAGTGCCATAGAGACCTCGCCTTTGTTTGGAGCTCTTGAGGAAGAATGGTGCTGTGTTCAGATACCTACTGCTAAACTCTGTTTCAGTACAGATTATCTCATGGTGCCTTTTTAATTCTTAAGGTATTCATTCTTGAAAATGTGCTTCTGTTTCATGGCTTACAGGATTAATATATCACCATGTTTGTGCATAAAATAAATGGAAATGGTACACAGTTTCCCTTATTTAAATCAAAGGGAAAGTAATTCCAATAAGTGTTTCCCTCTGTTGCAGTCAGCTTTCTAGTTGCTGCGCAGAAAGAACCCAAGCAAAGGCGGCTTATGGAGGAATGGGTTTATTTGGCTTATGGACTCAAGGGGAGACTCCATCCTGGCAGGGAAAACGATGGCATGAGCAGAGGGCTGGACATCACCTCTGCCACAGCACTGCAAACAGCGGCAGGAAGGTGTGCCAAACTCTGGCAAGGGGAAGCTGGCTTACAACCCCATAAGCCCACCCCCGACAACACAGCTTCATTGAGGTTGTAAAACCCAAACTGCCATCAGCTGAGGATCGATCTATCAGAACACATTCATTTGTTTGTGGGGGACACCTGGATCAAACCATGACACCCTCAGTCAACCAGTGAATGATGTGATGATGCTCTTGTGGGAACCACAGCATCAATGCTGATGAGTAAACCTTCATCGTGTTTCAAGACCTAAGTTTTGGAATGAATAAATTTGGAATGAATTAAGCCACTGAATCTACCATTACTTTTTAATATACTTTAAAGCCAAACAGTCACAAATATATGTTTTAGTATTTATTTTTTATACTTGCTCCTTCTTTTTAACCTAAGAAAATATTGTTCATGAGGAATATTTTGAGTCTCAAGAAGCTTACTGATCAGGAGGAGAAAAAAACATTTTCCCAAATGAACGATAGAAAACACATTCAATGGGGGGCTGGAGAGATGGCTCAGTGGTTAAGGCACTTGCCTCAAGTGTCTAAGGCCCTGAGTTCAATTCCTCAGTACCCACATAAGCCAGACCCACAAGGTGGTGGCCCTGGTGTTCTCTCTTTCTCTCTCTCTCTCTCTGTATCTTTGCTTGAAAATGAATAAATAAAATTAAAAAAAAAGAAAGCACATTCAATGGATTTCCCACAGAAGTAAGTTGTTTTAGTTACTCATCTTGTTGCATGTTGGTAACAAACATCTCTTTAGAACCATGAGCCCAGTATGCCCTTCTGAGAAAGTCAATTTTTATTTACCTTTTGCCAACAGATCTCCACATATACTCTGAGATTTTTTTCCCAACAGACTTTCTTCTCTTAACACTTTCAGAAGGCTTGAATTCAAAAAAGCATTTACTGAGTGCTTCCTAATGTCAGCAAGTTTGGAGGATTCTGAGATGAGAAACACTCAGCTCCTGCCTGCAGAGAGAATTATTTGGGAATGAGAAGAATAGGAGTAGGTTGGGAATTGGAAATGTACTCAAATGATGGTGTTCTGGGCAGTATGAGGGGTATGAAAATAAAAATGCTACGGTGGAAGGCATCTAACAAATAGTGAGACCCTTCTACATATCTGTAACATTTAGAAATAAAATAATAAGTAGTGAGACCCTTTTACATATCTGTTACATGTGAAAATAAAAAGGCAGGGGACATTGTTATTGTCAAAATCTTCAGAGAAATTATACCTAAAATATGAAATTTACTTCATATGTTCATTTGAATGGACCAAAGTAGACTTTCAGTTTACAGCTGGGAAGTCTAATCTGACTTTGAAAGGCTCATTGAGATCAGTGATGTGTTTGATAGTCATATTCCCATCCATCCCCCGAGCTCAGGTGCTAGGAAGGTGTCCCTCTTGTGTGAAATTCAAGCAGTTTGTGGTGAGCAGACCAGTGGATGGTTTTCTTCCATTTTGGGCATGAACAACTCATTAAAGCTACGCCGAATGAATGGGCAGCCGCCAGGGCCTGTGTGACTTCACACTATCACTCCCAAAGGAGCAGCTCTTTGTACTTTACATAGTAAAAAACCACAGCTTGTTTCCAACTCATGCTTTGGGTGGGTGATTACATTACAAACTGGAATCTCTATTTCTTTGCAGAGAGAGTCTCCCAGCTGTTTTGAAGAGTCCAGAGATCCAACCAACGCAGATCAGCCTTAAGGGCTCCTGAAGGAAGTTCAGGAGTCTAGGATTCCTGGTATCCTGTAACTTTCTTCAAAAAAGCGAGGGAGAGACTCTAAGACACTCCAGGTGAGTGTTGTATGTAGGCAGGTGTAAGAGGCACAGAGTGCTCCCTTTAGAGGCCTCTGAGTTCCAGGAGTCTGTCTCCTGTGACTCTGAAGGAGAAGCCCCACCCTCTATGCCAGAAAGCCCATCCTCTATAGAGAATCCACCAGAGTGTTTGGGGGTCAATAAAAATGTATGTAAATATTGTCCTCACAAGTTATAGCAGTTTGTCAGGTTCCCTCAATCCATTCATCAACAAATGATGTCTTGGGCAGTTAGCATGGTAGCCATTTCCAAGGATGAAAGGGTGCAGCTCTGAGGAAAGTGCTTCTCTGCTACCAAGAAGCTAACTAGAGTGAGCGAATACTGATTCACATGCAGAAATCCTCAGCTGACAGCCAGCTCTGTTTCCACACCTGGGAATAAGGCTATTTTGGGCCCTCTGGCCCTAGTCACATTTTCAAATGACTGCAGCAAGCTGGGTGACTCCTGCCCACCCCAACTACATCAGCTTGCATAAAACCCACTCACCCAAACTCAATGTAGTGTGAGACTGCTGAGTTCAGAGATAGTTTGTTTAGTATTAATCCATAAATGAAACAAGGGCTAAAGCATTTCGAAAATCTCATTTATAGAAAACATATTAAGTGCACAATACATTACTTGGCATGTAGAAGGTGAATGATATTGTGGTAAACTGTTGAATTGGGAGGTCAAGTACAGGATAAGCAGACAGATGCTGTGGGAATAGAGAGAATATTCGTTCTGCCCTGGAAGGAAATGGTAGTGTTAGATTTTCTTGTAGAGCATCTAGACATTTGGTCAACCTGCAGAAATCCTATTTTCCTGCACAACATTGCCCGACTCAATTTATAGTCATTAAACATACTGCTTGCTTTTATTACTAATATTATTAATGGGAAAGATTATGAGTCCCTGCTAGAATCCCTCAAGTCAGAGAACTTTATTTACAAAATAAGAGAATTCTATTAAAAACAAATGAGGTAGAAAAAGAAAGTTTAAGCAGAATATAGGCGATTTCAGGAAGGCCTGTAGTTTGCTTTCCCTGGTGTGGTTTTCCAGTGCCCAAGTCATGACTCGGAGAGAGGTTATCAAAATGAGGATAGTCCTTTTCTTTATGGAAAAACTAACACAGATTCACATAAAAGTTTAAACCCTCCCCATCACTAGAACCATCGTGAATTTTAAAGACATCTTGAAATACTTTGGAAGGGATTTCAAGTCATCGCTGTTTTGATAGAACCAAGAGGTTAGTCTATGTGCCACTGCCTTTGAAACCAATTTTTGAAACCAAAAGATAATTTAATCATTAGATGGCAATTGGGTCCAATAAGCACGGGGAAGGCAGTATCAGCATGAATTTCAAAAACCTGCTCGGCGCTATAAATATAGCCTGCAATATTTTGCAATATCTAAAGTGTTTGGCCTCATGTTGAACATGCTCCATTGTTTCAACCAGCTGTGTTCTTTCACTCGTTCATCTCTCTAAAGCTAGGATAAAGGCTGTCAAAGCAGACGCCGCAGCGCAGCAGCAGACTCTTGCTGAAAAGTTCTGTGTACATAGTACATAGCAATCTCAAGATGGAACTTTGAATGTTTCAAACCGGAACAAAATCTTCATCTAATTATAAGTGAACTATATTAAGCACAAAAGGCAATTTCAAATTATACTGAAGAAAGTTACATTTTACTCTCTGCTTTCAAAATGCATTTATCGCAATTTCACAAACTAATTGCAAATTCATTTTGTTTAATTTTCTTAGGTTATTTCTTTTATTGCTTTCAAGTGCTTTGCATATTTCGCAACCGTCGAAATCAGTAAGGGATCTACGAGGCCTTTTGTTTTGTTCTTAATTTGTATTTAAAATGATAGAATGGAAAATGAATCTTTTTTTTCCTTTCCATTTCTTATTCTTGCATTAATATAGTGACCACTAAACCAGCTCCATTTATTGTAGACACATTCAAAATAAATAGAGAAAAATTTACCAGTGATGAGCACATTTGGAAAATTGGATCTGGGGGAAGACTTTCTTGCAGAGGCAAATTCAAATGGGGCTGCATATGACTGTCTTCCATTCATACCTATATGATTACAAGTCTTTGTGTAGCTTTGCTCTGGCTGAGATGGAACCACGTTCCACCAGGGTTCATTATCCACCGTATAGAGTAACTGTGGCAAATGGCTCTTGGCTGGCTAAGCCATTTGCTTTGTTTATGGAAATCATTTTACCAAATGCATACTTTGAAACAATTCTAAGCTTTAAAGCGCCTGCATTCCAAACTCAAGTGAAAGTTAATACACTAAACAAAGTCCTTTGGAGTTATTTTTTAAAAATATTTTATTTGATTTGCAAGCATAGAGAAGACAAATGGGCACACCAGGGCCTCCAGCCACTACAAATGAACTTCAGACACATGCGCCACTTTGTGCATCTGGCTTTACTTAGGTACTGGGGAACCAAACCCAGGTCGTTAGGCTTTGTAGGCAAGTGCCTTAACTGTTAATCCATCTCTCCAGCCTTTTGTAGTCATTTTATATTTACTGTTTGGTCGCCTCTTGCACCATTAGGAGGGTTTGCAAAGAGTGTCCAATGCAGAGAGTATGTGGTTTTGGCTCAGTAGGTCTACAATGCGCCTTAGTGATGGAGTTGAGTTCACAATTTCACTTAGGTTTTCTTCATAGATGTGTCACATCAGAGGTAAATGTCAGGCCCCAGAGGGTGTGTGTGTGTGTGTGTGTGTGTGTGTGTGTGTGTGTGTGTGTGTGTGTTCAGCGTCCACTTCACTGTATTGGGGCAGGTGAAGCAGCTACTGTAATTCAGTTTCCAGCCCCACATGTTGATTATTGGTCTATCTTCCTGTGTCTGAGTAAATTGTTTATGTGCTGGTTAATTACTTGCCCACAAATGATAGGAAGAGTGTTCACTTCCTTCTGCACCTGGAGGATTTTAACAGTTTTTTTTGTTTGAGGAAAACGTTGATAAATTGTAATAATAACATACATTTATATAACACCTTAAGTACTTTCATACTAAAGGCACCTAAAATACCTTGAAATTCCCCTTGAATAGATATAAGAGCTATAGCTATCTTTCCCAATATCCTGAAATATCATCTTGCCTACAATTACAATAATCACAGCCATGGGAAATGAAAATGCATTATGTCATTGATTGGAGCTGGGATTAACCAAGGATTTTCATTTGAAAGAACTAGTTTAAAAAGCTAGTTCAATTCAAAATTACATTGTTACCAGCCCTGTTCCTCTTGCTCGGCTTACCTCCTACAGCCCCGTCTATCTAGTTTACACACATCCTGAAGCATCTTCTTTTTAAAGTTGAATTTTTACATCTCTAGTTGACAGCTAAAGTTTATGGTGCTGCTTTTATTAGGAAGTACTTGCTTCTTACATTCATGAAAACATGATCTCAAAGCTTCATTTACCCAAGTACCACTGATGCTCAGCTGACAGAAATAGTCATCCAGACTGGCTTGAAGGATCTCTAGACTAATTTCTCCAAAAAATCAATCATATTCCCTTTTAGGATCAATTCAGACTGCAGGAGCTGACTAGCTTCCTCGTCTTATTTTACTCTCTGAATAATTTTTTTTTCCTGAACTTTATTTACTAATTAATTTTTTTCTTATTCAAGCATGCTTCTGAATAGCTGCTTTAATGGCCTGTTCACTGCTATTCCAGCCTCCAAGTTGGGAGATAAGTTGGGGAATGAGGACACCTGAAACTTGCCTTTTTTGTCTCAGGGGTCTCACACCATGTTTTCTTTCTGTGGATGGAGGGAGGAGTCTTGAGCCATGTTCCCTTTCTGTGGTTCTCCAGTCTTAGTACAGGGATAGATAGGGCGTCTCCATAACCTGCCATTGTGTGGTGCAGTCATTTCAGTCACATTGTCTATTGGCGTTTGGCCACTTAAAAACCCGAAGCCACATTTGTGGTTCACTCAAGGTGCTGTGGATATGTGATCATGTGCATTTCTTTATGCCAATTCCCGTGGCTTTCTGTGACTTTTCCAAACCACCCCACTCCCTGCAATCGACTCATTATCTTAGCATGATTTATTAGATACATTTTGAAGGTATCTTATAATCTTTCCAGAATAAGGAGCAGAAGGTATAAAAAAGAAAATACATGAAAAATCTCCAGGCTACTGTGGCTACTGAACCCACAGACACTGTCAGTACTGCCAGGCTGTGTGGCGTTCACAAACCCTATCTCTAGGGACCTGAGGGACTTCACACACTGTGATAGGATGTCCTACTTGGGTGATCAAGAGGTAAAGGCCCTGTCAACACAAATGGGTGATCTCTACTCTTTTTCATATGCCATGATGGATACTAAAATTCCTAAGGAGAGCTGGAGAGATGGTTCAGAGGTTAAGGCACTTGTCTCCAGTGCCTAAGGCCCCGGGTTCAATTCCCCAGGACCCACATAAGCCAGACCCACAAGGTGGTGGCCCTGGTGCGCTCTCTCTCTCTCTCTCTCTCTCTCTCTCTCTCTCTCTCTGTGTGTGTGTGTCTGCTTGAAAATGAATAAAATAAAATAAAGAAATAAAATTCCTGAGGAATAAAATGCACTTTAAAAATATTTTATCTATTTGATTGAGAGCAGGGAGCAGAGACTAGAGAGAGAAAATGGCTATGCCAGGGCCTCTAGCAACTGTAACTGAACTCCAGATGCATGTGCCACTTTGTGCATCTGGCTTTACATGGGTACTGGGGAATCAAACCCAGGTTGTTAGGCTTTGCAGGCAAGTGCCTTAACCACTAAGGAATCTCTCCAGTTCTGCTTTTTTTTTAAATTAAAAAAGTTAGCATCCAAAATAATATATAATGATGTATAGAAAACACGTGTACTATTTTACTTGTTTCATATATATATACATATATATGCTATTTTACTTATTTATGTATGTCACTAGTCATTTCATGCATGTGTGTCATTATATTGTGTCTTGATTCATCTCCTTCTCCCACTACGCTCCCCTTTTCCTCCTCTTCCGCTCCCATGTCACATATGTTCCATTGCACACATGAACACCTGTGAATTTCAACTTGACAAATCCTCTAATGAAGGAAGAGGTAACAAACAGGAAGCCCAGGACTACCTAGTCTCCCTGGCTCATGGCTCCATCTTCTGTATGGAGACAAAGTGGTCAGGTAGGAAGACAAAAGCAGAGCAGGGCGCTTAGACTCCATCCACTGGGAACAGATGGCAAGTAGCCAGAGAGACCTCTGGGGCTCAGGGGAGGAGAGCTGTATGACCACATGACAGTCTGTGTTTAGGAGGCAGGGGCAGCATTGGCCCCAGAAAACTGCTCTGGTTCTAAGACACCACACTTCCCATTCCTGCCCCTGCTGGGAAGAATTTGACTTGAAGGTTGGGAGGTTGTTTTGTTGTGTTGTGTTTTGTTTTTGTTTTCCTGGTATGTAGAAGGTGGAAGGCAGTCCAGGTAAACAAAAAGGCACTTAGACAAAGCTTTACTTCCTTATATTGACTCTGTTCCTAGATGTGACATTTTGTGCATCTTTAAAATCTAATTTTACTTTTAAACATATGAAGAGGAAAAGAGGAGAGCTGTAACCACCCTTCTGCCTTACCAGCATCTGCAGAGGCAGAGGACAGCACGCTCTCCAGGTATGTGTGAGTTGTGACAGGTAACCCAGAGTCACTGGGGATGGGACAAATGAGAAACACTGGTAACTTTCGGAGGGAAGATAAGGTAATTACAGGTGAGATCAACCTAGTAGGTCTGGTTCCAACCAAAGACTGTGCAGTGGCCTGCTCTCCAGCCCTGCTATGGTTTCCAAACAGGACCGTCAAGTCAGTCAGCATGTAGAACTGGTAGATAATGGCGTACCAACATTAGGGTCAATGAGAGGCAAATGCACGTCTGCTGCCTGCACGCCTGGGGCTGTTGCAGACTTCTGGCATTGCCCTCTGTTTACACGAGTCAGGGCTCAGATACCTTTGGCTTCTTGCCTGGTCTTTGAGTCCCAGCCAGTTTGAAGAAGCCGCCTGGATGGTTCTAGGCTATAGGAGACAAAAGAAACCCTTGGCTTTGACCATAATCCCAGATCTCTTTGGACTCACCTTCTCCTAGTATTACCATTTAACTTAACTGTTTGTAACAAGATTTCACTTAAACCAGCTCCCCTAGTTGCTTGAGATGGATAGCACAGAGAGAGAGAGAGAGAGAAAGAGAAATGAGGAGAGTAATAGAAAATGTGTGCTTTTCGCTAGGACTTTCTGCTACTCATTTTGATTTTCAAAATAGCCCCATTTCTGAATCCTGGATTTCTGAGAAAAAGATGGCCAATGTAATGATTGCCATTTCGGTTTTTCCAGTGGTTCAATGATACTGGAAAATCAGAAATTGGAATAGCAGGAACAGGATTAGGGATAGTTGATTTGAGTTTTTCTTCTCTCCAAATAGGGCTATTTTCTGTAAATGTATATTAGCTTTTCATTCCTGCATTAAATCCCTGTATGGGACAGATGGAAAAAGTCCTCCCTGTGCTTCTGTAGAACTGATGGTTTTGTCTTCCATTAAACAAGATTTGAGTGTGTAGAACTAACTTTGTGTTAGACACATCCATCTTACTGAGATAAAGGGATTGCACCGAGCCTTAAAATCATATAGAATCAGCCAAGGAAGCTGTGGCATATGCTCAGCCATGTGTAATGCACAGCTCACTGTGACACATGCATTGGAACAGGTGGACGTGATGTGCTCGCGGTGCTCTTGGAAACAGGAAGACATTTTCATTGAGACATTGGCAAATATTTCCTTCAGATCGTGGACTTTGTGGGTGGCTTTGGGAGACATCGATGACAAAGCTCGAGAGTGACATGGGGAAAGACCAAGGGTGAGTTCAGGGAACAGACACTGACCCAAGTGCAGAATGTAGAATAATGGTAATAACAGCTTATCTTTAGAATGACTGTGGTTGTCACATCTTTTGTCCAGATATTATCACATTTGATCTCTGTAACAACTCTGGGAAGTGGAGTTATGATTACCGAGCACAAAACCAATGACTATATTCCTACTCAGCAGGCAGCCAAGGGCCACCCGAAGATTTTTTCCAGTTGAACATGATGAAGGCATCCCAGTAGACACGATTTTTTTTTGTAGGAAAGGTGGAAAAATGGAAAGTTCCAGAGCTGGGGAGGCCAATTCTGAGGCTATGGATAGTGTGACTTGGAAAGGAAAGAAAAAAAAAAAAAAAACAGGGATTTACAGGTGAGCTTGGATGCGTCTTGAGGGCTTCCAGGAGACTCCAAAGCAAAGCATTTATGAGGAATTCTCTGCTCTTCCCTTCTTAGAGTTAATTGCTTTATATCTGTATTCTAGGAAGATTCTATTGACTTCATTTAGCACTTTTTTGGGGTCCAATATTATTGTTATTTACATACCCAATGCACTTATTAGGCTGTAAGCTTCTAGCAGATAAAGATTATTCCATTCATCTCTGTCTTCCCTCAGGGGAAGCATATAGCTCGGTCACTTGCACGTAACCAGTGTTTAATAAACACACGCAGTATTTAACTAAAGTTTGGCAGTGAAAGACAAAATGAGAGCTTAACACAGCAGGGTTGCATAAAAAAAGGGTTTATTTATTTATTTATTTTAAGAAATAAGTGAAACACTGTGGAAAGAGCATGTTAAGTTGGAATCAAACTTGGTTTAAATCCTGGCACTATGCATTGATTTTCGACATGACCTTGGCAAAGTTACTTAATTGTCTAAGCATAAATTTCCCTTCTATAAAATGCCAATAAAAATCCACCTTTTGAGGGTGCTGTAAAGACTTAATGAAATACTGTGTGCAAATTGTCTAATATATTACCTGATACATAGCAGATCTTCAATAACATTAGGGATGAACTAAAATGACGTGTCCAGGTGTGTTAGAGACCCTAACTTGAATTTGTTTCTGGATCAAAGAAGAGCAGATTAAGAGAGGGAAATCACAAGAGAAAAGAGAAATAATGGAACGTGTTTCCATAAGTCAGAGCAGAGAAAGCAACATTGAACAGAAAGACGAATAGTATTTCCTTTGAAGGGGACAGAAGGGAGGAAGAGAGTGAAATGAGAGAGGGATCTAGTACTACTGATCTCAGAGAAGACTGTGGGAGCAGTTTCTGCAGGTACTAGCTCAGGGAATAAGTGACCTATGGGGAGAAACATGCTTAGGAAGATGGAAAGTCAGTGATTCCGTTTGGTTTGGGCCTAATGACCAAAACATCACAAAACATGAGTCCAAAACACTCCCAGAAAATTCTACCTACAGAGCTTTTCACAGTACAGAGTTATACATCAGGTGGTAAAGAAGGGCTGGCACCCAGGACAGTGGGCATGGAACCAAAAGAGCTGTAGGTTATATAATACACATACACACACCATGCACACACACATACATGCATGCGTGCATTCTATACATATCCATATAGCAAACATGCTTTCAATGTCATTTCCAATCAAAGAAGGATATATTGATCTAGTCTATCAATAAGCAGAGTGGCTTGCTTACCTAACCTAGTGCAACATTACATAAAGCTCTTACATGCAGAAATGGCTTTCGAAATGTTCTAGTTTCGCTTGGATTGGGTATGAGAGCTGAGTGCACCTTACTAACAGCTCCTTTCCTTGACTAGGAGACAATGCCATAAAATACTTAAGTACTGTCCTGCAATCTGACTTTTGAGGGTTGCATCATAATTATATCCTGTGTAAAAGTTATTCTCATCACTTATGAGGTATAGGTAATAATGATAATGTCTTTGCAGGATTGATTTAAGGATTGAATGACGTCATCTTTTAGGCATGCTCAGTCTAATGCCTGTCATAAAACAGTCACTCCACAGTTCTTGCTTGTTTCAGGTTCTCTGATTCTTCTGTTCTGTCATCCTCATGTGGCTGTCTTGTTGACTGACTGACCTCTCTACGGAGTGGCTATGGGTGACTGAAGTCTTTTTTGGTTATGCTGTACTAAATATATTGGGCTCATGTTTTTTTTTTTAATAAATTGACACCTTTAGCCATTGACACACCATTATCTCTTTTCACATAGTATCTTCACAGTGAGGACATAATGTGTTTGTACTACTTGTAATGAACAATATGTATGTATAATTTATGAAAGGAATGTCACTTCTAATAGCTGTATGTATTTTAATTTTGAAGATTAATCTACTTTTTCTTCATCAGAATTTTGCTCAATAGATGAAACTATTAGTTATACTTAGGAGAACAAGAAACCAAGAAACAAAGGGTCAGACCCACATGAGCCTATGGGCACATCTTTCATGGTGTGATGGAGTTATGACTTGAGTTCCATCAAACACCAACCTCTTTTTACAACCCATAAATAATGTTTCTCTCTCTCTCTCTGCCCTTTCTCTCTTTCTCTATCCTCCCTCCCTCTCTTTTTCTTTCTACTTTCTTTTTTTCCTCTTTTTCTTTCTTTCCTTCTTTCTTTCTTTCTCTCTTTCTTTCCTTCCTTCTTTCTTTCTTTTTCTCTCTCTCTTTATTTCTTGTCTCTCTTTCCCTATTTCTCATTTTTGTGTAGTGATAGAGAAAGAATTAGAAATTAGACCAAGGTATGGTCATTGGAGCTCAGAAAACAATTAGTTGTTTGTATTATCTTTCCCTTTGAGATTTTTTTTTCTGAGGTTGTTGTTATACACAAGCCTGAAAGAGAGAGGCAACCATGGACCATCTCATTTCTGACTCAGTCAGCCAGCCATGTGTTGAGAATATTTCCATGGTTTCCAATCCTTCAATGCTTGAAAACATTTACTATGGAGAGGATCACTGGCTCGGGGAAGACATTTGTCTAATTCAGCAACAGCACTTTGCACTGCATTTCCAGATTAGGCTCTCCTTGAAAATGATCTATTACAGGAGCAGTTTATAAAATTAAACACTTGTCATTATGCAATGCAAAATTCATGAAGCAACCAAATGTCAGGGATCTACATATTTAAAAGAAGGGAGCTTTAGCATTTCTTCCCTGGCAGAGATTCTGAGCAGTAAAAGGCCAGAGAAAAACATAGCAAATCACAAGGCTGTTTTGGAATAGACCAAATCATCCCTTTTTTTGGAATGTAGTCCTAAGCTCTTATTTTCCTAGTAGAAAAATAATTATCTATTCAATAATTACTTATTGAATATCTACCATGTGTCACTGTGTAAAGAGCTGGGACATCATCAATGATTATCAGCAATAAGGCTCTCACAGAACTGAAATTCCAGTGAGGGGTGGCGTGGGGAAGATAGGCAATAAATAAGTTAAAAGTGAGCAAAGAAATGACACTTTTGACACATAACATTCCTTCCCTACCCACCTGCAATGGCTTTTTTTTTGTCAGAGAGAAAGAGAGAGATCTATCTTCTCAAACTACTTTTTAAAAGTTTTCTAGGGCCAAATAATTCTCATCCATGAACACCGAGCAAATATGGGGCACAGACTACCACATTTGATACAGACATGATGGAAGGCCATAGGGTGGACGCTAAACTAGCTATCTTAGAGAAATGTTCCGTAGATGAAGTACAAAAAACATCCTTGAGAAACCTCGAGGTCACAGCCCTGAAAGTCTCTGAGCCATGCTCTTTGCCATTGCAGCTTTGATTCCAGATCTGGAGGACAGAGGGTCACTCATGTAAAGGTTTGGCCCATGATAAATTAGTATTAGGCAATTTATGGCATTGTGTAGGAGGCTCATGAACAATAGTCCTTGCTAAAGGAACCAGTGACTTATGCATCTATATCTATAGATATGGCTCACATTGGGAACCCTATCTGCTGGCCCTGTTTCCTCTTGGATGTATTCCCTAAGAGCTCAAGTCCATACACAGCTCCCTTGGAAGCTCTTGTATCACACTTACTCACTTGCTTCAAATTAGCAGCTGCGTTATCCCATTTAGACCTGACCATTTTGGTCCAGTCATTCTGATGCTAGGAAATTGTCAATGTGGAGATGGGACTTTGACATGATACTTTTAGCCTCTGGCTTTCAGGAGCTAAGCTGTTACCTTGGAATTTTAAAGTATGCATCATGATGAGAGCTAAGGGTATAGTTAGGGACGTTGCTGTCGTGTTAGTTAGTAGTGATATAATGAAGAAATAGTGATTAGGTAAGTGATATGTTCAAAGTGCCATTGTGATGCTAACACGGCTGTATCAGACTCGCTTTCAAAATCGATGCAACAAGTCACAATGTGACAAAGGTCTTGGACTGCCCCATCTTCATTACTCACGGAGAACATTATGGAGGAACCCCTGTTTCAGAAAAGTCCATGAAGTGCCATGACTATCCAGCCTGGACACCAAGCCACACAAATCAGATGTCACTTGATTTTCCTGGCCAGGCACAGCACTACACAGCTGTGTCTGGAGCAGGAGTCAGTTACCAGTCATACACACCACCAATTGATGGCCTTTTGGAAGTCTTTTAATGAGTGAGCAGCTGTAGTGTTTAGAGAAGGAGATCACAGTGGGCCGATCACAGAGGTAAGGAAAGAGCAGGCTCAGATGTGGTCCATCTTAGATTAACATCAGATGCATGTGTATTTTGAGAGATTAATCAGATGTAGTTTTTTGAAAGAGTGCATGGGGCATTTCATGAAGAAGGGATGCCATGTGGAAAATATTTCTGTACAGAGAATATCACAAAGTTGTCATTGACTGGAATGTGGGACTGTATTCAGAGAGCAAGTGGAAGAAAACCAGATTCAGCTAGAGAAGGGCCTTGAGTGTGTGAGGTTATAGAAATCATAATATGATATGGATGTGATCTTGAGAATCAATAAAGTGTTTGTGGCTTTTAACAGGTGATCTGCATGAGAAAAAACATAGTTGAAAGACTCCCCAAGCTTCTTTTTGATCTGATATAGAAACTGAATTAGAAGTCACATGGACTGCTCTAGCAATTGCTTTGCACTGCAGGTACAAAGCTATGAGGACTTACATCTATTGTTCACTAGCTGCAGATGTGAAAATGAGAATATATATTTGAATGAAATCAAGAAAATGATATTTTCAAAAAGATTATTGGCAAGTACTTAGGTACTGAGTCTAGTTGAAGCTTGGGCCTGTTGACAGGAGTGGACTGATTTGGGAAGCATATATCTTCAGGAGTGAGAAGCATGAACTCAGAGTGAATGACCAAAATATCGATAGCACGACCAACTATTTTGTGGGGAAGACAAAGGTGCTGTGTACCTGGAAAAGGTTGGAGTAGAAATGGAAGATTTAGCAATCACCTTTGAAGAAAGAAAGCCAAGAGTCAACCATTACAATCACTGTCATCATGAAGTCTTACATGAAGCCTAGTGGATCAGTGAAGAGATTTATAAAGTTACAAACTTATGAATCAACAAAATTCTAATTTCGATAAAGTCCCCCATAAAGGAAGCCCACGAAAGATAGAAAACGATGAGATATTTAACAAATGGGAAAAAAAACAAATAGATAAATATATAGTCACAGTGTCATGAAGTAATGCATTTAAGAATTCCGGCTGAAAAAAATCAAGAGTTTATGAGCAGAGTTTATGGAGTGGCTGGAGAGGGTGGATTGTCATCAAACTCTATTTCCAAAGCTCATAAAAGGCTCCTAATTTTTTAGGCAGTGGTGTTCATTGCTGGCCAGAAGCACAGTGGATTAGTGAACTCATTTCACCAAGGAAAAATAGGGAAGATACAATTCCAGAATGCAGAAATTTGCTTATGGGGCGAAATGTAGAAAAGGGTTAAGTGAAATTCTCATGTTTAGCTAGAAGAAAAGCATTTATACAGTCACTGCTGAAGAAGGAGGAGCTGGCCAGGAAAGGGCTGAGGGGTGCAGAAGGGTTAAGGGAGGCCAGAGGCAAGAAGGGATCCCAGACACCGAGGGGAAAGCCTTTCCCTTTATCCAGACTCGAACCAGTGAGTGTGCAGCCTGCTTGGGCCACAGCGATGCTAATGCATGAATTGTGGAGAAGCAGAGGACTTTGGGGATCCAGGCAAAGAGAAGGGGGAGGATTGAGAGGTAGATCAAGGATCTTGCTGGTGAAACAAATGTGCAGCGAGCAGAGAAATTTCAGAAGCTTTGCTTTTGGCCGCTGCAAAGAAAATGGCTGCTGTTTTAGTCAGCTTTAAAGATAATGATTTTTTTTTAAGCTGTCTGACTCCTTTGTACCTCCTACCAAAAACTGAAGTAAGAGGCCAGGCATTCAGATCAAACTGTCCCTCCAGGAGGAAGAGCCTTGCCAAGAGAACTTCGGCCAGATGGGAGCTGTGGAAAGGCTCAGAACTGAGGGCATTTTGCTTGCCCAGTTTGGATGGAAACCAGTTGCCTCCAGGGTAGAGGCCAGAGCTTTGCCAGTCGAGAGCAGGGATGGAAGCTGCCGTTGTGTGAAAACAAGCTAGGTTGCTTGGTTCCAGGAAATATGGTCCAAGTGTCATAAATGCATCTGTTTAATAATGCTTATCAGTAGCCTTTCCAGAATTTGGGCGCCTTGAGCTGCCTTTGTTCCCTCCTTTCCAGAAAAATGGCCAAGCCCATGTCTTGCAAGAGCACTAGATGGCAGCATAGGACATCTATTCACACTGCCTCTCGCCACAGGCTGCTGGAATTTTGACAGATACAAAACGGTACCTGTGGTTTTGTGTATAAAACTGGTATAACTGTTTGTACATTTAAAAAATGTAACAATAAATTAAACATAAGGGAAAGGGGTTGCTAATAAATACAGTGTTAGACTGCATTTTGTGTACCAGGTGACAAGCTTGGGCATTCAAACCTGATTTGTGGAGGGGATGGGCTGGATGGGAACAGGTTGAAGGAGCTTTCAAACATACATGCTGGGTGGTTGTAGCTCCTTTGGGGTTCTTGTTGATATGCCCATATGTCTGTGTGCATTACACAGAGGTGAAAACTTAGGGAAGTGAGGGATCCGATATGTCTGAACGTCTGGATGCAGCCATTGGAGAAGGAAAGCGCAGCTCTCTTATTCCCTGACTCACTGTTTTGATGGGTGGGAGGTAAACGTGTGACTTACTGCATTTGTTTTCCTTAAAGAGCCACAAATCATACCTCCTCATCCCTGACTCATCGTTTAGAAAATAAGCCCCATATGCAATCCTAGAAGAGGTCCGGGCTCAGCACATGCAGTCATTTTGGTCCTATTGACACAGCGTTGGGCCTGTTCAATGTGTTTTCTTGGTTAGAACCAGCTGCTGTTTGAGACATAAAGCTTGTTCCAACAAGGGACAAGTGTCATGCTGCTGAGATGAAGGAAGCAAAATAGTTCCAAGGCAATGGCATAAGGTTTGCATGGAAAACCCTACTTAACCAGCTGTACAATGAGTTTTCACTTCTCCTTGGTAAAGACTTCAAAACCAAAGTCCTTTCAGCATGGCAAACACATAATTTCTCATTCAACAAACCTATGATCTATTTGCAAGCATATGCTAATTAATAATAACCAAGGAAATCTAAAAACCAGTACCAACATTGTCTGTAACGTAATCCATATCTCCTCCACTATAAAGACACTAATGATCGATTCAAGTGGCCCAGTGTTTCATGGCACATTTGATTCTCACAGTGTCCCTGGCATTTGGATAGTTGCTTCCAAAAGTACCAAAGCTTAGAAATAACTAGTAAATTGCCCAAGATCCTAGTAAGTGTGGCGCTATCACTGCAACTTGAGGTCTTCCGACTCCAACCTTAAACTCTAAGTTATACAACTATAAAGAAAATGTTACGTATTTCATTCTGATTCAGGCCTTTCTTTATACAAATCTTAGGCTCAAAAAATCTAGATTGAAATATCTGAATACAAGTTCATTGTGTGATCATTCAATCAATAAAGTTCAGAAATATAGTGCCCTACTAACTTTGGATAAGAACATGTACAAGGCTAACTTCCGCCTTGGTTTATTGTTGCTTTATCGCTTTTTTTTTTCTTGAGATAGGGTCTCCTTCTAGCCCAGGCTGACCTGAAATTCACTATGTAGTCTCAGTGTGGCCTAGAACTCATGATGATCCTCCTGTTTTTGCCTCTCAAGTGCTGGAGCTACCCAGGCCAGCATGCCCAGCTAATAGCCTTCTTTTTAAGAAATAGGATGTGTATACACATTTCTTCTGGTCAAGGAAAGAATATTTTCCAGATCCCATTTATTTACTTCACAAGCCTCACTCTCCTATCTCTCTCATTGGCTTTCTTGCATTTCTCTGTTTGGATTCATACAGAATACCCACCGCCTTGCAGTCTTCCTGGACACTAAGAAGCTTCTCATTTATTGGGTGAATAAATAGAGAGAAAGAAAGTAGACTTCTTCTATTGGCTTGTGATCATTCAACTTAAAAGATGAGAACCTGGAGTGTGGAGAGATGGCTCAGAGGTTAAGGATCGGGGTTCAATTCTCCAGTACCTAAGGAAGCCAGATTCACAAGGTGGCACAGGCATCTGGAGTTTCTTTACAGAGGCTCAGGTGTGCACATTCTCTCTCTTAAATGAATAAAATACTTTTTTGAAAAAGTCCACAGCCACACCATCGAGCAGCTACTCCTGGGTGGTATGCTTTGTTCCAGGTGAGCAGAATCACTTGAGAAGAACGGAGCTTGTCGTTACACCGTAACAAGTTCCTGGCTTTACATGTCTATCTAAATCTGTAAAATATGTGTGGCCACGCCTTCTGTGGTGGCAGGTTCTAGTTCAGGCCCATCTAACACACCAGAGCGTGAGCAGGGTGTGAAGCTGCGATCTGTTGGGGTGGAGGCTGCACCAGGTGAAGCCATCCTGTTTCAATTTGGGCGTTCAAAGGCAACAAAGAGGCCATGTTGCTTTCTTTTCTGAGGCTGCTGATTACCCGTTTTAGTGATCTGGGTCCATCGTCTCTTCTTCAGCTGGTCGCAAAGGGCCAGTTGTAAACAAGCACTGATCAAATCGGATCGTATTACCAGAGATGAGTAAATGCCAGGTTTAGTCTCCATTAGAGTTTGGAAGGTTGAAACCACAGCCTGTGATGTAAATCAGAAGCAAAGACCATGTTAAAAAGTAGGTTGATTTCCTCTTATTGACATTCAGTGGAATGAATCATGTATATACTCGGTGATTTTTTTTTAAAGAAAACAAATCTTTAACATAGAGATTAATGAAGCTTCTTTTACTGCTCTCTGTGTGCATAAGCTCATACTTGGCTTATGTATCTGCAAAATGTTGCTGTCCATAAGGTAACATTTGAAGTGTACCCCGAAGCCTCCGGCTTCTCCCCTGCTGGCCTACAGTCTTTAGAAGCATTTGTTTTGGGTAAAGCATTGACTCTAGCAAAATCCTTAGAAGTGGCTCTTACCTGGAAGTGACATTAGACATGTCTAGGACAGCGTAAATCATTAGCTTGCTTGAGTTGTGAAAATATTCTAAATATTGACTTTCCCTTTTCCATATGAGCATTAGAATACCTAGTAGGAGATGTTTCCGAAGGCCTTAAGCTTGGCTTTAAGGATGAGGAAATGCTTCCACTTTCCACAATCAGAGACTTTGAGGTCCTGGTGGATCCTAAGACCACAGATCCGGGACTCCATGGCCCTTCAAGGAGGACACAAGTTCTCATTTTCCATCCTCTTAGAGGTCTCTTTAAATATCAGGGGCCATTTAAGTTTCAAATTGCAACAGGTGACAAAAGCACCTCTGCAAATAAGCCCCTGAGGGCATAAGAGAGAGTGTGTGTGCACCTGTCCTCAGGAGACAGACTGGGGAAATCTCCTGCAGAGTGAGATCAAACCTAAGAGTGCAAATTAATTATGCTGCACCTCACAATTAGCTTTAGTACCTGGTTTTCTAAATGAAGAAAAGTGTTGAGAGAAGAAGCGAAAAGATCCAAAGTCTGAAGAAACCAAAAGTACATTGTTACTACTTTTAAAATTTCTAGTGGAGTGACTGAGGTCTGTATTTTCAGTCACTGTCCCACCAGATTGGCCTGTGATTTGAGGCACAGGTTCACCTGGCCTCAGGTTTGATCAGCACATACAAATGGCCAATGAGTTTTCTACCAAATCCCTGCATCTCTCTGTAGCTGCTCTTGCCTTCAAGGATGGGCCTTTTCTAATATAACAACTCATCTTTTGCCCTCTCCAAGGACCAGGGACATACACGATCTCATGGAACTCACACCTTAGCACACACAACAAACCAGAGCAGAAATGAGTGTGAATTTGTAGCTTGGTTCCTGTGTTCCAGGTTCTTATTGATGTTTACCTGTATTTCATCAGTTTGAGTTTATAAAACCAGCCATGGACTCCCTGACAATTTCTTTGTGACACCACATCTATAAGATTAATAGATTGTTGGCACTCATTAAGAAGAACATTTGAGCATCAGATCGCTTTTGAAGAGACTCAGGCTTAACTGTTTCAATTTGGCAAATAATCAGCTTTGGATTTGACAATATGCCTGAAGTTGAGCTGTGGTAGGGAGGAGGAAAATCAAAGGATTAAGTTTTTTTTTTTTTTTTTTTTTTTTGTGTGTGTGTGTATGTGTGTCACGGAGTTGGTGGCAACAAGAAATGAGAGTTTGAGTGTGTTGTGTCTTTGTATGTATATGTAAACTTCCATAGCTTAGGGGAGTCAATGAGAAATTCTTTTGCATGAATTTAGGCAAGTTCTTCACTTATATGATTGGCACTTCCAAGTATCTGCAGCTGAGCCAAATGAAAGCTGGACTAACATGTGTCTTCAGTTAATTTGCTCTGCTGTTTGGTTCTATTAGGAATCTCACATGTGGATAGAACAGTAATTGTATACACAAGACAGAATGAGGTTCTGGAAAGGGCTCAAGCTTTCCAGACTAGGTTTCTGGCTTTGATATGTCCTCCTAGCTGTGTGATACCTGATGATTGTTATAAGGAGCAAAACCCAGCATCTCAAGGAAGTGCTTAGCTCAACATGTGGCCTGTCCTTTTGGAATTGTCCAACAAACAGCCTGTCTTCTGCCTGGCACACTGAGCTGGTCTTTCTTACACAAGAAGCCATGCAACTCCTTTGTTGCCATCTCTCCACCCATTATTTTTTCAAATAAAGTTATGACATAGCAATAAGATGCCCCATAATGTCCCATATTTCTGACACGAGGAAATATATTCTTATGGGCATTGTGGGGATTTTAAGTTCTGGCCTTTGGGTTTTTGGCTCTATTGCATAGTCAATCATACAACACTAAGAGAATTCAAAGTCACTATTTTCATCACACTAACATAAAATTCATCTTTAAAAGTATAAGTAAACTGTCCGTGGTGGTCCTTAGGAATCTCTCACTTGTGTGAGTTCTGCCTGCTGTTAGAGTTACATGCTTTGGAATTTCTTATTCCATGTAATCCCAACTCTCCAAATCAATAGTTTTAAGTGTACAGGGTACAGTTTTTCTATAATATTTTCTATGAAGAAAATATATTGTTTGATGAGGGATATTGGTGATTTTGTCTAGAGAGCAATTATAGGCTAAAGAATAATGTGGATTACAACATTTGAATCTCTTGTTTCACAACTGTTTTACAACTGTAAGCTTTTGTACTTGATCATGGACAGGATATAGAAAAGACAATCTGATCTTTTGGTCTACTCTTGGAGAATTAGATAAACCATTTCCAGGAATGAGAGTTTTGAATTATCTGTGGGTTTTCAATGCCTTTGCATTCTTTATTGCTATTGGCAAGGGCCCTGAGAGAGGACCTCACAAAAGATTTATATGAGAACCAATATTAGAGGAGCAGGAGGATAACTCTGTTGGCAAAGTGTTTGCCTTGCAAGCATGAGGACCTGAGTTCAGTCCCCAGAACCCATGGAAAACTACCAGGCATGGTGGTGTACACTTATAATCCCAGTCCAGAACTGAGGAGGCCATACTGGCATAACCCTGGAGCTTGTTGGCAAGCCAGTCTTGCCTCATTAGTGAGCTCCAGGCCAATTAAAGACCCTGTATCAAAAAATGTGGATGACGCCTGAGAGGAATGACAGCTGAGCTTGTCCTCTGGTCTCCAGTGTACATGCACACATGTACCTGGACACCTGCCCCCACACGCACCCCCCCAATGCAAACATGCACAGTCCCACACACACACATGGAAAGTAAAGAACATTGCAGGAAGGTAAGGCTTAAGTATATCATGCAGAATTAAATGGAAGACTGAAGCTGCACAGCTGGGTATAATAATACTCATCTGAGGTTGTTTATATTCTGATTTCTTAAAGAATCTGCTAAGAAAAAGTTTTAAAGGAGACCACTGGATATTTACACAGCCAGTTCCAACTTTAGGGCTTCCTTTACTATTGTTAATAATGAAAATGAGAAAAAAAAGTCAACTGGTTACTCACCTTCCTTCCTTCCTTCCTTCCTCCCTTTTGTTACTGCTGATGTTGGGGAGATAGGAAAGGAGTAAGAAGAGGACTTGGGGAAAGATGTGTTATCAGAAATGGTAGTTGCTGCTCTGCTGGCTTCTGTCATGTTAAAAATTGAGGCAATGTGTCTAAGAGCATTGTCATTTCCATCTTAATTGTTAGCAGCATCGTACTGTCATAACAAGGAAATGTCACAGCCAGAACACAGGCTACAGGAATTTCTGTCATATAACTTCTATTTACCGATAGTAGGTGGCCTGAGTCTTGTGGTCGTATTTCCCATATGGCATATCACGGTGGAAATGTGGGCTTGGTCCAAGTGTTGGTGACCTTTGACACACTCACAAAAAAGAACAAACAGTACTGATTTCCAGAGCCTGCAATGATTTAGCACTAATAGCAGAAATTTTCCTCTAGTTTTATATCTCACTAATATTGTCCTTTTAAGAGTCCATTAAGTCCTTGGCTTTTGGGCCAAGGGCAAAATGACAGGCTCCTGCTGTTCCATGCATACAAAGTAGACAAAGCACTCTCCATGACAGGGATGATAAAATGGCTCCACTTTCTGAGAGGAGAGAGTGAATCTGAGAAATGTGCATGTATTGACTTCCGCTGATGAAGTTTGCTACTGCTTGCCTGTGCCAACTTCTGCCAGAGTCAGAAGACTGACCTCGAGGATGGACTGGGTAGAGTGGAGGACTATCTGCACTTTCTGCATCTCTGTTGCTCTCTGAATAGCCAGCCTCCCTATTATGATGAGGTCTGAGGCAAAGAACAGAGAGAGGCTCACTAGTTTTTCCCCATTCCAGAGTTCTTTCTTACTGTTGTTGAAAGGAAAGGAAGAGAACTGAGGTATGTATGATTGAGAGGTACAGAGAAGGAAATAATCCACCAGCTTTGCCTTGGATGGGTTTCAGTTTTGGAGATCAGCCTTCTATCTAGACTTCACTATCATTTTCTTTCCTCCTCCAGGTACTCAGAAAGGTAATGTTTACAAGGTGTTTCTATATACAGACACAGCTGGGTCCAACCAAGGGCCTCAGCCACAGTCCCAGAGAGTCACTTATCAACACTACAGAGTGCTCTGCTCAGGAGAATAGAATTATATTCTTGGGGCAAAGAGTAAACAAATTTCCCTGCTCTGCCTATATTCAGCATCACCACGAAATACCATTCTCCATTGCTCATCAATTGCTTGACTCCTTTTAGACACTCCAGTCTATGAGATAAAACAGGCCATTTTAGAATACAGGATGACTGTCCATAGGCTGTAGGCAATGTGGAACAAAAGACCGATCTCAGCCATCTCCTGAACCCTCCAAACAAGGAGGGCTTTTACTAGCTACTTCATGCTTCCAACATCTTACCAGACTTTAGAAATAGACTACTTGATGGCAGTTCTTGGTCACTTCTTAGATTATTTGTGCTGATTAGTATGGGCAAGGGAAACCAAGGTTTTGTAATTAGCTTGCCATAGCATAGAGAAAAAGTGCCACACATAGACTATTACACAAAGTTCATCACATACTAGTACTTAGACACTTTGTGGCATATTTTATTAATCATAGGGCAGGGGGATAGCTCAGGCATTACAGAGCACCTTTCTGTCGGCAAAGATGCTACAACAGAAAATTTCCAATTTCAAGGGCTTTATACAATGGCCACCTATTACCTATTAAAGTTATTGTCTCAGGCAAATTTGTGGAGTGGATAAGGTTTTCTCTCAAAAACTCCCTTTGGAAATATTCAAAGGAAGGGCTGAGGAGATAGCTAAGCTGTTTAAGTCCCTTATTTGCAAAGATTTTGTATGTCTTCTAGGACTTTAAACTTCCTTCTGAGTTCAGCTGACAAAGGAGAACACTGAGCAGACACAGACATTACAAACTGCCTCCACAAAGATGTGACACCTTTTAGGTTTCCTATGAGAAAAGGTCATGTGCCCCCTCTCTGAAAGTTAAGGGGTCTGGGAAATGCAACTCACCATGTACCAGAGAAGAAGACAAAAACAACAAAAAAACACAGGTAACTGAGCCCTAGCTGTCTACCACAGTGCAGCTCAGCTTCGGCAATAGTGATTGTTTTTGTTTTTGTTTTGTAATCATAGACCATAATATTATTATGTGTGGTATTACTAGCTTTTTTGGTATCATAAAAATCTATAAAAGAATTACAGACATATGCGGGTGACCGAAAAGCAAATTTCATTTCGTCTCACCTTCCTTCAGTACACATTCCAACACTGAAAATTGCCACTGGGGATCAATATTTCCTGGGGACAGCAGGAGTTTAAGATCTTGCCAAGTGATCACACACTGCGGACCCTTGTCCTGAGCCTGGGTAGCAGTTTAAGAGGGTTGTAAATTTCGGCGCTGGTACCTCACGTTTCATTGCTAACTCCTTGGTGAGTGTCTCTCCCCATGCAATGGCATTTAGATTGTTTTAGTGGCTTTGAATTGCAATCAGTCTGTCTGCAGACATAATGCCAGCAAGGATGCTTAACCAGCATTCTGTAAAGATGTTAAGAAAATATTTGTAGTGCTTCACACACACCTATAGACAAAAAACAGTTCTTGTTGCTGTAGAAGCAACAACACTGTACAGCCTTAATTAAAGCATCATCTGACCTGTTTTTTTTTAATGCTACAGTTGCAGAATCCTGCTGAAGAAAAGGATTAATTACAGATGAGCTGTGTGTCATGATAATTAACCATTGCCGTTTCTCTTATGTGCCACATTCTGGTACTTTTTCCGCTTTAGTAGGCTCAAGGAATGAGAATTTTTATCACATCCCCTGCCTGAAGTCCCTGATGGATTTGTCACACATAAATTTGCAAGGCATACACAAAATATTGAGGCATCAGCATTTTCCTTTCTACCTGTGCACTTTCGAATGTAGAGCTAAGTCAAGCAGGTGGTATAGCAATAAGGTCCAGGTATGGAGATAGCAAAGGGGTTTTGAGATGTCGGAGAAACACACTGAGAATGGGCCCTGAAGTGAGGTTGACAGAAACTCCCTTTGGGAATATTGAAGGGCTGGGAAGATAGTTCAGCTGTTTATGCCCACTTATTTGCAAAGTCTGCTGTCTGTGTTTGATTCCCCAGAAACCACATAAAGCCAGATACATAAAGTGACACATGCATCTGGTATTCATTTGCAGTGACAAGAGGTCTTGGTACACCTCTCTGTCATCCCAAAGAAATAAGTAAATAAAATTTTAAAATATTTGTAAAAATTTTTTTAAAATACTTTTATTTATCTCTTTTGAAAGCAGAGATTGATACAGAGTAGGGAGGGAGGGAGGGAGGGAGAGAGAGAGAGAGAGAGAGAGAGAGAGAGAGAGAGAGAGAGAGAGAACATATAGGTGTTGCAGGGCCCCTTGCCACTGCAAACAAACTCCAGAAGCATGGACCACTTTGTGCATCTGGCTTTAATTGGATACTGGGGAATTGAACTCAGGCCAAACCAAGATGACAGGCTTTGCAAGCCAGAAGTTTTAACCACTGAGCAATCTCCACAGCCCTATTTCCTCTATTTTCTTAATTCTATCAAGTTAAAAGGTGAAATATACTGTCATTAATTATGTGGTCATTTGCTCATCATTTAGAGTTGTGTCTCTCACAAACAGAATTGTAGGTCTTCTCAGGGCTTTCTCAAAGTTAATCATGTTATACTCTAAGACATCAGTATATACTTTGAAATAAGACACTAAATCTGATCAGCCTTAAAATAAAAATTAAAATCACAAAAGATAAGTTCTCTATGCTGATCTCTGACTGTTTTTCCACAAACATTCAATTTTCTGCTCTCCTGGAGAGCCAGAGTCACACACATGCACACTCCCACACATAAACAGACAATGATGGTTAAGACCACTGATGGACTCTGGTAGAGATAGACTAGAAATAATACAAAACATTTGTTCTTCACAAACTTTAATTGTGGACATACTTGTGGGGCACACCTTTAATTTCAGCATTTGAGAGCCAGAGGTAGGAGGATTGCTGTGAGTTGGAGGCCACCTTGAGACTCCGTAGTGAATTCCAGGTCAGCTTGGGCTAGAGTGAGACCCTACCTCAACCCTACCAACCATCTGCAGGCCGATAGCTGAGATACTGGCAAGAGATGAGCCACCACAGTCATACCATGGAGGATCCATATGGAACCCCACAGAGAATGATGGGATGAGCAAGGGACCCACAGCCACAGCCATTCAATCAACACAGGATAAGCCAGTGAGACAGAAACCAATGCTATTCAACACAAAAACCCCTAAGTTCTCAACATTAAAGCAGCCTTAATACTCACCCACCACGACTCAGGGAACTGAGCAGAAGAGGGGGTGGAAAGATTGTGAGAGCCATGGTGGGGAGAATATCCAGAGGCAAGACACCCCTGAATAACATCATACTAGGGCCAGGAGAACAGGGCTGACTCCTAGGCTATCCATGATTCCCTGCCCCAAGGACTGATCCAGACGGCCCACGGAGGAGGAGGATATCCAGATGATTGGGCATGGGGAAGAGGGGTATTTGGGAACTGGAGATAACAACTCATTGTTTGCCCATTAAATAATGTAACTCATTATGGACAATAAAAAAATAAAAATTAAAAAAAAGAAAAAAATTTGGGTTAATATGTATTGTACATGTTCACTGATTAAAACACAACAGAGGAACATCAAATTTTCCAATGTGCAACACAAAAGTATGGGTATGTGACTTTAATATTCTTTCTCATATATGCCAAAATAAAATATGTGGGATAATTTTAGGAGAGAATTTAAAAATCAAAGTAAAGTATGAACTGTCAAACTCTTTTTAACCCTATTAGAATAGTCCCTTATGTTATTCATTCTATTTTTAATAGAATTTGTCTTAAAATTGGATTAGATTTTTCTACATAGCACAGTCATTATTTTCATTCCTGGTAGCAATCTATTTGTTTTGGGTGACTGTCATTTTATTATTCATATTTTATAAAAATGATATTCTTCTCCTCATTTTATAGGTGAGAAAACTGTCAGGCCAAACTATTTACCTGGACTCGGCCAGTTCAGAGGAGCGGAGATTTGCTGATACCTAGTCCAGGGTTTTCCCACCACACCGAGCCCCTCTTTCTCCATGTCTAGAGATGGTAGTCAGACCAGACTCTTCATGTTACTTCAACTCCACCCCTCACAGGTCAGAGTGAGGATTGGATGGGCTCAGCTCCAGATCCATAGGCCTACCTAATATGATATAATGGAGGCAGATAAGGACCATCGATGATGATAAGTGTATAGTTTTAGGACAACTCAGAATGGTTATGTGACCTTTAAAAAGACACTGTTCTCATCTTTGACTCTATAAACATGGCTGACCACTTCAGTTGCGACACTCTAACTCCATTAATAAGTTTATTCCTAAAACACTATTTGGATAAGCTGTATCCAGACAATAAGAATATGACAAGATTCCTAAGCTAGGCCTGTTCCTGGTGGTTACAGTACTCCTGTCACTGGCAATGCAAGCTACAGAATGATTCAATGGATCATTTCAGGTTGGTGGCATTGGAGGTGGCCTGGAAGGGATTCAATCATGTTTAGTTGTGAGGAGGGACTGATAGAGTTCACTGACTGGATGTGGAAGATGACAGCAAGATACAAGCCAAGGATGTCTCCATAGCTTTTGATCTGGGCAAGCTGAAAGGTAGGTGTGCATCAGTCAAGATACAAATTAACCCTTTGATTAGAAAGTATACCCATCCCACGGGAGAAAGGATAAAGAGTAGGAACATTGAGTTGGAGGTCTCTGTGAGACATCCAAGTGCATGTGTCAGATAGGTCATTGATGTTTTTGTGTGGAGATCTAGAGAGAGGCCTAACTGGAATCATGATGGGAAATCTCAACTCATAAATGCAATTATTGGTAAATGGATGAAGACACAGGAGAGAAGCAGCCTATGGACCAGATGCTGGGGCTAAGAGAGAAAAGGATGTACTGACAAAGAAGTCTGATGAGGAAGAGCTAGGAATGTAGAGGGGAGCTCGATGAACACAGCTTCCTGGACAGCCTGTGAGACAGTCCTGCAAACCAGAGCATGCTTGAGCAGAAGAAGATGGATTAGTACACTTCATTACAAGGCATTGGACTGAATGTAATACTGAGATTGAACTTATCTATGGGATAAAATCAACAAAGGGGCTGGGGAGATGGCTCAGTGGTTAAAAGTGCTTTCCACATAAGCCTGAGGTGGTCTCAGGTAAAGTTCGCTCCCTAGAACCCATATAAAAATTTGGGCATGACCATCCATATCTGTGACCCCAGTTAGGAGGGGAGGCCAAAGAATCGTTAATGCTATCTGATGGGCAGAAGTTCTGGGTGGAGGGAGAGATCCTATCTTAAGTAACACATGGGTAATAAGAGGGTACCAAATATTCTCACTTGGCTTCCACTTTCACATGCATTGATCTCCCACATCTGTACACACATAAATACACCACACATCACACCTCATACACACACACACACACAAATTAATATAGATGAACTTCAAAGATTAGGAAATGCAACTCAAACCAGCTTCATATGAAAAATGTCTTAGTGTAGTGGGCTGAGCTGGGGATTAGAATTTAGATAATACCCAACAAAATTCCAATGTACCTCAAAATTTAAGGAGTACCCAAATCCTTGTCTATAAAGTTAATGAATTCAAATTATAGACAAGCCAGAGATTAAGGTATAGTGGGAGACTTTATTTAAAGGAAAATGGGGAGTTACAGAGTTCTCTAGCCATCAGTGTGGGGAGAACACATGGGAGAGAGTTTAACAAAATCTATGCTGTTTAGCTAAATAAGCAGGAAAAGAAAAGATCATGAGAAGGAAAGGTTCATGTGGAAGAGAAATCTAGCCCCTCACCACAGCCTAATGATAGACCTTCTGTTAGATCATGTGAGGGAAGAAGAGGCTGAACTTTGTTTCAGTGACCTTTTAAAAACCTCCACTGGGTAAGCCAGAGAGACAGCTGATTGGTCTATACCTGACCAATCAGTTTTAGCATCTAGGTTTGAGCTCTAGCTAGACACCTCCCACTCAAGGGGAGGGGGGGGTCTATGGAGCTTTCCTGAAACTGTCACAGTAGTGGCCCCCTTGACTTATAGGTGGAAGGATGACATCTCTAACAATGCTTTTCCTATCCTGTATCATTGTGAAGAACCTTCTAGTAACAGTTTACTATATTTGAGCTAGTCATTATATATGTATTATGGGTGGTATTATGGGAGATTTGAACATCAAGATGGAGTCATACCCAGAAAAATGGGGTCTGGGGTTTAAGAGTCAGCTCAGCAATTGAAGGTGCTTGTTTGTAAAGCCTGAAGGCCTGCGCTTGATTCCCTAGAACCCACATAAAGCCACGCACATAGGGTGACACATGCATTTGGAGTTCCCATTCTCCCTCTTTCCCTCTCTTTGTTTGCAAATAAATAAATAGAATAGTTTTTAATAAAAGAAAGAAATGGGGAACTGGATTGCTAATGAGGGCAATGTCTTCCATCCACTGCAAAACGCTGAGAAGGAACAGGCCTTGTAAGGGCAAAGCTTTGCAAATGCAAATTGATTCCTGGAGGGCTTCCAGGTCACAGGGCGCCAAGCCATTATCGCTGCTGCTTGGAGTGGTTTGAGATAATGAACGGTTACCATTAGACTCGAGTGAAAGTTACATGGCTTTTGGACACTTCAGCAGCATGTGCTTATGGCATATTTAAATAACAGGCTGAAGTGAAATAGAACCCATTTAATTTGGGCTAGCTTGCTGAAAATGCCAGGTCTGACAGCTGTAACTTTCTTTGTAAAGTAATTTTGATAGAGTGATACTATTCCATGTTCTGAGATGGCTGGTACTTTAGATTTCTAATCTCAAAATTGATCGATCAATTGGTTCATTGATTCATTCACTTATTCAACCTCTTTATTGAGTGATGGAAAAATTCAGATAAGTGAAAATGGCTTGGGTAACTGAACTGCTCCAAAAATGTCTTGCAAGTCATGATGAAGCTACCATCTATATTAATATCTGACATTGTTCTGAAGAAGTGTGATGGTTAAGTTTTGTTGTCAACTCGATCTTTTTAATTATCTTGGGTGGGTTTCTGAGGATGTTTACAGGAAGGCAGCCTCTCAGTAGGGGACAAGATGTAAGGAAGCTCAAAGAAGCTAGAAGTACACATCCTTTCCTGTGTGGGCAGTGCAGGAAGGAAATCCCAGAGACTCAGGAAGCCATTAAGTCTGGGATAGGGTTGCAAGACCCCACCCTAAGGCTATAAAAAGAGAAATTCTCTCCTTACATGCCCCCATCCTGCCTGTTTGCTGTTCTGTGTGTATGGTGCTGATGATGGGTTTCTGTCTCTGCTTGGACCTATGAAAGAGGGCCAGCCTCTTTTGCTGTTATGGAACTTCCCCTCAATCTGTAGTTTCAGTAAATACTTTCCTCCCCCAAATTGTGCCTGATTTGAAGATTCATCCCAGCAGTGTGTTGCTAACTGTGACAAGAAGTGAGCAAAAGCTTTTTTATTATAGCCTTAGAGGAATAATGATTATTTGTCCACAGAAAACAATAGTAGCTTTCATTACCCACAGGTCACACTGCTTTTCATTTCTTCAGCAAAACCATACCATCATAAACATTTGTGGTCTTTGCGGGCTTGTCTGTCTGTCCCGTGTAGCTCCTGTCGAGATAGCCCTGTACAACTTGAAGACATGAGGCAACCACTGAGGGCACGTGCAATTCTTCTCCAGCATTATTCCACCCTGAGGTTTGCTACATTCATTTCTCCAAGGGAAAACATAAAGCAAAGAGGGCTTAAAGCTGAAAGGATTCCTTGAGAGTCACCCTGCTGGTCAGTAGACAAGCGGATGTTTGGAAAAGAGGCCCCCATGGACCCAAAGCTTGTGTCCTTCATGCTCTACTAGAATTTTACCATTCAGAGGAAGAACTTAAATTCGGTGTTTTTAAATGGTGGCAGTCATTTTATCGCCTTTAACTTCCTGCAGTTACTTAGCAGTTTACTATTGATCAACATTTCTGCTGGAATTTTTTTCTTTGTAGATTTTGAGCTTGTGACAGTCAGAGCTCTGCAGGGACCACCCTTCCCCTTGAGTGGGAGGTGTCTAGTTAGAGCTACAACCTAGGTGATAAAACTGATTAGTCAAATATGAACCAATCAGCTGTCTCTATGACTCACCTGGGGAGGACTTATATTAACTTCCCTAGAAGAAGCCAGTCTCTTTGCCCACATGGCCAGGCTGCAGAAGGATCTTTGAATTTCCAGGAAGGTAAGGCCTTCCCCCACCCCAGCTAATGGCTGGGGTGGGGGCAGGCTCCAGACTTTTCCCCTCATGAACCTCTCCTTCTCATGATGGGAGCTCCCTGTTATCTTTTCTGTTTCTGCTTATTTAGCTGAACAAAATAAGTTCTGTTAAACTCTCCATGTGTTCTCCCTAAACTGGTGGCTGGAGAACCCTGTAACTTCCCATGTGGTGACTGGGAGACTTCCACATCCAATTCCCCTTTTCCTAAATTAATAAGTTAGAATAAATGTGTAATATGACTTAATTCTGTCCCTGTGTCTAATTCTTTTGCATTAGAGGACATGAACTTGGGGGAGGGGGGAATTCAATGGTTAAAGCCAAATATAACTGCCAATATTTCCCCGTATCAAGCTGGGCAGTGGTCTTGGGGTGTTACCTTTTCTATTCAAGGGGCATAGTCTTACCCCCTAGTCCTCTACCTCTTTCCACACCCTCACTGCTGGTTTTCCTGCCTCTTGCTTTCCTTCCTTACTATCCTTATCCCTTAGTTTTATATGATTGTAAGGGGGTGTGCTAAAAAATAAAAAAATAGAATAGGAAAAACAAGTGATTTGGGGCAGACTAAGTGCAGAGTTGGTGGAAAAACTCTTCTAGGCTTATAGTCAAACTGCTTGTAGGAAATGCCAAAGTGTGCTTGGTACCTTTGCCGGATTGCCTGGTTCTGAAGCCTGTGGCTATGTCTCAGAATTAGGCATGGCTATGTCATATTATCCCCTTTAATTGTGCACAGGAATCCAGAAGCTAAGTGGATATCTAAGTAAGCCTCCGGATTCAAGAAATGTTTCCATGCACTTGCTCTTTGCCCTTGATGTTGCAAATAAGTCCTGTGGAATACTGCTTGACTTCCAGTCCCAAATAATGTTCTAAAGATAGGAAACTTAATGGTGCCTGGCATCGAAAATGCATGGGCTGAAGTGACTGTAAGTGAAGCCAGCCAGCAGCTGGCACAAATGTTAAACGATATCATTGGAATGCAGAGATCATCCCGTGTAACACAGATCACCACGTCTCCTGGCCCGTTTCCTCATACCACGAGTGTCATAACCTCATCCATTCTCCATCTCATTGGTTAATAAACTCTGAGACTAGAGAAGATACTGCTAGATTCAGTCTCGATTTTGTTGTGAAACAATGATGTTTGTGGGCTGTGTCTCTTCACCAAAGTTTTTGGGATTCTTTATTGGAATATACCAAACAGATAAGGAACCTCTCTGTACAGATCTTTTTAGCTGATGCTCACTGAATTGGCACACTTCCTCACCTGTGTATGAAACACGGACATTAGCTTTTCTCTTTTTCAATATCCCATCCATTCCTTCCTGTTTGACCTCAGTCTTGTTACCTTGATCTCATTATGACAATTGTAGCAATCACTTCATTTGACTTGTGCCTCAAGCTGGGTCCATCTTAGACCTTTTTTTCCACAAAACTTCTGTGGTGCGCTTGTTAATCTGGTACTTTTTTTTTGCTTTAAAAATGCATTATGCAAAATTTAAAATCTTTGATAGGATATGCAAAACATTTTACAGTCAAGTCTTTTCTTTACTTTTAGGTATTTTCATTCTCAGCAGTTTATACATCTTGTGTTGTAACCAAAGCAGACCAGTGAGTATGCCACAGTTATTTGAATGTTTTTGGTGCCTGTGTGTATGTGTCATTTATAGTATGTGTGCTGTGGTATGTATGTGTTGTGCATGTGCTATATGCACATATGTGTCTAGATGTGGCATGTGTGAGTGGAAACCATAGGAAAACCATAGGTGGCCCTCCTCACACTCACCCTCATTTTCCTGTAAGACAGATTTCCTCACTGATTCTGAAGCTTGCTTGTTTTTCATGAGCCCCAACATGGGCTTTCAGATGTACATGGCCACCCCCAGCTATTTAGGTCAGTCCTGGGGAATTGAACTCAGGAACTTTCAGTCCCCCTCAGAGCCTCATGCTTGTGAGCTATCTGTCCAGCTCCAGTGCTCTTGCTTTTGCTACTTGTTATTCCTTGTGAAATGAGATGTTCTAGATTGTCAATTTGGGGAGATAATTATCATCTTTTCTCTTGGATTAACTCATCTCTGCAGCCCGAATGCTGGCAGCAGGAGGATCAGGTGGCAAGCTGTGTGGCATCCAGATCTGTTTATCTGCTCTGACTTTGGTTGGGTGAGTTTGTTCATCGATAAGACTAAAAACTCTTTAAGGGTTGAGTTTGCGCTCTTTCACTTTAAAGCCACCAAATCTAGCATAGATGTTTAAGAGGACTCAGTATTTATTGTCTGAATGAAAATATAATTTGTAACTCATCTAAAAAGTAAAATAAATTTAAAGCACCATGCTTTGTAATAGTGGTGACAAGATTTGAAATAATTCACCTGGCTGTAAACACAGACATGAGAAGGCACTTCATGGCTGTTCGTCTCACTTTTAGTGATACTTGGGTTAATCAGAAGACTCTGAAAGCAATAAATAAACCTTGCATTTTAAGTTTCTTTTCTTTTTTATATCTGTTATGAATAAGTATATACATTGTATGATCAAATCTTGTGAGTGTGTCTCCATTTCCCTCCTCTTTGTCCCCTACCTACTGGGGTCCTTCCTCGGTGCGCATACTGGATCTGTCCATAGGTTAGAACCTTCTTCAAATAGCTTTGTTTGGTGATTGTTGCCCGAGTCCAGTACTTTGTTACAAATTGCAGTATTGTGATTTTTAAAATTCCATTGTCTGGGGCTGGGAAGATGACTCAGTGGTTAAAGGTGCTTGGTTGCAAATATTGCCAAGCAGAGTTTGATCTTCCCCAGTACCGACGGAAAACCAGATGCAAAATGGTGCATGCTTCTGTGGTCCCAATGCCTGTGACGACGGGAGGTAGGACCAGGAGAATCTGAAGCTTGTAAGCTAGCTAGACATATTTGTTTGCAGTGGCAAGAGATCCTGTCTCAAATAAGGTTCAAGAAGATCACAGACACCCCAAGATTGACCTCTACACACACTCCATGGCATGCATACACCCATGCACATACATAAATCAAGTTCTGTTATCCATCTTATATTGATTAGCTGGTGTGAAAACAACACCTTTTGCATATCACATATGACTATTTAGTTTTCTTTAAGTGTGGTTTATACAGGAAAGGCAGCAGAATGCCTCATGTTGGTTGCCAAATTTCAGAGTAAAGTGTTGGCCACCACTGACGATATTGGGTACTTTCAGTGATATTCACTTCATGTATTTTGAATTTATCCCTGCTATTCAGCACCATTCAGTGTTCTTACTACATAACATGATGTCCTATCCTACCTTCCTGTCTGTAAAAAATGCTTAGTCTGTGATTCTTCTTATCCTTTCAATATTAAGAGATGGTATAAAGATCTTCAACATGTCTATCATTGATTTCTTCTATCAGCCAGTCAATCAAGAGCAGTAAGTCAAAAACCAATTATTTGAACAGCTGGTACTGAAATTCCTCTGAGGAAAAGATCAGTCTTTGCTTAGGCAGCTACTTTGATAAATTGCTTTGTATGGAAGTGGAGAGAGAAAAGGTGACAGAGAGAAGAGGAAAAGAAGGAAGGTAATGCAGCCCTGGAGCCAAAGAGAATGTAGCTGAGGGAATTTTTAAAATTATTTTTGTTTCTTGGTATTTCGAGGTAGGGTCTTGCTCTATCCCAGGCTGACATGGAATTCAGTTCAGGCTAGCGTCAAACTGAACTCACAGCCATCCTCCAACCTCAGCCTCCCAAGTGCTGGGATTAAAGGCATGTTTTTTTTTTAAGAATGATATCTATGATTTCACTGTTACATTGTTGTGCTAAATTCTTGCTGACTCTCTGGACACTTTAGCAAAACCTGCTATATAACTTACTCACAAGTCTGATAAAAACAAATGAGGTGTTTAATACATTTTATAGGGCAGGCAATCCAAAAAGTGGGGTCGTAGGCCTCTCTCTGTGTATCATTTTGGCATTAGCAGAAGGATAAAGCACAAGATGAGATGATAAACTGAATTAACCAGGTAGAGAATAGCTTTGAAAACCACAGGCGACTCTCAGAACTGGAAGCTTCTCAAAATTCATGCAACTTCTGGAGGAAGATTTTAGAAAGTCCTCTGGAAATGGAAAGGTGAATCTAGCTAATCAAACCTGTCTAGCTCCAATGCCACAGAAGAAATCAGATTAAATGAGGACGTGTGGATTGTCCTTTCCTCTCCTGCCCCCCCCCCCAATGACAGCTCCTCCTTCTCCTCCTGCATTCCTGCTGCCCTTATGTGTTTCCTGGCTTCTTCGGCTCTGCAGTCTCCACTTATGCTCTCTAAATGATGGTTTTCACTCCATGGACCAGCTCATTGTCCCAATTTTTACCTACCAGACTGGCTGGCTAAGGAAATTGAGTTGAAAGCCCTTTTTACATTCACTTATTCCCATTTTTTTTTCCTCTGTGTGCACAGGAGTGGTGTGTACATGGGTGCATGCCCCTGGAGGTGCCCATGAGCTTGCTATGGAACCTTGCAGAACATCTGGTGCACTTTGACCTCACTCTTCTGCCTGCTCATGTTTTGAGCCTGAGTTGACTTTTATAAATTTTGTAGCTTTCAGGGCTCTTCAATTTTAGGGTCTCTGTTCCTCTGCAGGGCTGGGGTTACAGGCATGCATGGCCACACCCAGCTATTTTATTTTTGAACTCTGGCCATCTCAGGCCCTCATTCTTGTGCAGGAAGCTCACTCAACAGCTGAGCCTTCTCTCCATTCTATTTCCCACTTTTAAATCTATTTTTTGCCATGTAATATGTGGTGCGTATGTGTGTGTGTGTGTGTGTGTGTGTGTGATAACACAGGTATGTATAGATGTGCTTGCAGGCACATGGAGGCCAGAGAACATTAGGTCTATTGTTTCTCTTGTTACTTCCTTGAGATAGAGTCTCTCTCTGAATGTAGATTTGTCATTTTCATGAGCCTCAGCAGTTCTCCAGTCTCTGCTCTCCATAAGACTGGGGATACAGATGTATGTGGTTTTGCCCAGCTCTTTATGTAATTTCTGGGGAATAGAACTTAGTCTCAGGCCCTCTCTGAAAATCAAATACCTGGTGTCTGAAATTTCTTTCCATCCTTCCTAAATTTTTAAGTAATTCATTTAAAAAAGTTTTAAAATCATAAACGTAAACATTTACAGTAACAAGTTTGGAAAAGTCATTTATGTAAAACTTCTGATCACTGTACATCATTGTACTGGCTATTGCTACCTAAAAAAATTTGTGGTGAATGATATTCCTACTTGTTTGTTTTGAAAGATAAGAGACATGACGGTATGTGTCTTTACACGAGAAAGACAGCAGAGGTTAAAAAGGAGGTGATCTAGGAGAGCGCAAGGAGAGATGTAGAAGTCTCTGCTTGCAGAGCTGAATCTTCTGCACAAGAGAAGGCATGGCTTCAAAGGAAAGTGTGAAAGCTTCATCTCCAGAAGAAGAGAACACAGTGCACACGGCCCAAATGTTTGTGTCTCTGATGATCTGATGGTTGACACATAGAGGCAGGCTAAGTAGAGGCTGTGTGAAAGTTCTCTCTTGGTTATAACACCCATTGTTTTCCAACTGCAGTAAGCAAGGTAATTAGTTGAGGGTGATGTGAGTAGATGTGTTTAAATGTTGGGAAAAAATGAGGCATGTGTGTGTGAGCAGGAGAAAAAATCGACTGGAGGACCACAGTGTGATCACTCTTAACATTCCAGGTAAGGTTCAAATGGGATCATTTGGCCACATGTAACTTCCCAGATACAGCTTTGGAGGAAGCAGGAAAGTGGGCTTTTGAGACTCATCATTGGTCAAATAGCAAAAGTGAAGTGAGAGAAAGGCAAGAGAAGAATTTAATGCCTATGCACGGGATGGTGATTAAACGTAAAATTTGAGGTCATTTAAGAAGGGCAATAAGCTTCCTAATGAGATAGAGATAGAGAGAGGGGGGAATAGGAGATACGATAGGGTTAGTGGATTGTAGAACCATGTTGAGTGAAGCAATTTGAATTGGGACACTCAAGTCCAAGACAGGTCCATGAACTTTACTGACTGAGATAAAGCTAAGGTATCAGAGGAGAGAGGTTCACCACTGTGGATATGGAAATCAACAAGAATAATGCCAACAGGATGTTGGATAGAGTGACAATGTCCCAGATGTTAGATTTCTGAAGAAACAAAGGTTAGTGGCCCAGATGACTGTATTTACAGCAACAATAATCTAGTAGTGGGCACTGCCATCCAAAGACATAAGATAGAAAGGTCAAGAAGTAAGTTGGGAAGCATAAAATAAAGTGTGAAAATCCTTAGATATATTCAGGAGGTATTTATATATCTTCTACACAGAGAATTAAAAGCAAATAGGACATGGACATTAGGAATATCATTGCCAAGTAAAGTCCAGTAGATGGTCTGAACCATAAAATGGGCATAGATAAAGAATAAATTAATAGTCTGCAAAACAAAGGTGAGAACATTACCCATGATACAGGCTAAAATTATAAAACACAGTACTTAAAGAGGCCTGAGGGATGAAATGGGAAGCAGGGAGAGTGCTGGATTCTGGAAGGAGGGCATTCATGCTCAAATTAGTAGAAGAAGGGAATCTCCAAGAATGGAGGAAGGCCTGATTCCTCATTCTGAAAATGGCAGCAAGTGTTGACTATGGGGAATTAAACAACACACCTACCTAGGTATAGTAGGGTGGATAGAATACTAAAGCTAAGCAAAGATTCCAATAGCTTCCAGAAATGAATACACTATTATTACTTGCCAAAGACTGAGAAACCATTTAGCTTTTGTCTAATCAGCCTCCAGAAATACAAGCAGAAAGCTGAGCAACATCTTCAAACTTCTTTAAGAAAATGACTTTTTGTTGTGGCTCCAAACACTCTCCCAAAACCTTCAATGTATTTCAGTGTGTACAGTTCAGTTATGCTAAGCATACTCACATTGTTGTATGACGGATCTCTAGAAATGAAACTCAATACTCACTAAGCACAAATGTCTCCTCACCCAGCTCTTGGCAACCCTTTTCTACTTCCTGTTTCTGTGATTTATTTTATTTTATTTTGGTCTACCCCATGTACTTTGCATGTGAAGAATCATATGGTCTTTGTCTTTTATGACTGGTTTACTTCACTTCGCTTGATGTCCTTAAGGTTCATCCATATTCACAGACACAAATTCCTTCTTTTTGTAAGGTGCAAAATATTCCTTGAATGAAAGAAAGATTTAATGTAGACGCCCATGTGCACCCAAAATATAATTAAAATGTGAGTGTACAATGAAATCATTTTCAGGCATCAGACTTTATTTAAGCAGCCCATGGGAATTTAAGGAAACTTGGAATATTATAAAAAAAACTTGTTAAAAAATAAAAGGGAGGGCTGGAGAGATGGTTCAGCAGTTAAGGCACTTGCCTCCAGCCTAAGGCCCCGGGTTCAATTCCCCAGGACTCACATAAGCCAGACCCACAAGGTGTGGCCCTGGTCTCTTTCTTTCTCACTGTGTGTATCTCTCTGCTAGAAAATGAATAAATAAAATATTTTAAAAAGAAAGTGTCAAAAATAAAACAAAAAAATAAAAATAAAAGGGAGAAGTAATATCTGATACCATTGTTGAAAATTTAATGTAACCCTTTAAGAATTTGAACGGTCAAGGGAAAAGAGATGAACTTTAAATAATAGTAAGTTGACTGTATTTCAATCTGGATTTCTACCTCTCTCTTTGTGATTCACATATAGAAAAAAAAAGATCCTTTGTGAAACATACATCATCATTGATAGAGTCCCCCACCCTATAATCCCAACACATTTCTAAAACCAAAAACAATCAGAATACAAATTCTGATTATAGCACATTAGAAATTGCTAACAAAAAGATAGTTTAAAGTTTTGTAATGATTGAAAACAATTACTTTTTAGAGAGAAGAGTAGAACTTAGGTAGTGTCATGGTTTGATCCAGGTGTCCCCCACAAACAAATGAATGTGTTCTGATTGATAGATCCCCAGCTGATGGCAGTTTGGGTTTTACAACCTCCCTAGAGCTGTGTTGTCAGGGGCAGGTTTTTGGGGATTATAAACCAGCTTCCCCTTGCCAGTATTTGGCACACCTTCCTGCCGCTATTTCCAGTGCTGTGGTGGAGGTGATGTCCACCCCTCTGCTCATGTCATCATTTTCCCTGCCAGGATGGAGTCTCCCCTCGAGTCCGTAAACCTAATAAACCCATTCCCCCACAAGCTGCTTTTGTCTGGGTTCTTTCTGCGCAGCAACTAGAAAGCTGACTGCAACAGGTAGTGTTTAAGTAGAGGACAGGATGAGATTTCCTTTTTTTTAAATTGTTTTTTTTTTCTACTGAGGTTTTGCATTATTACCTAAAAATAAACATCTCTAAAGAAAAAGCATTTTACATATTTGACCTTTGGTGTACAAGGCAGAAGAACCTGATTATTCTCCATGTTGTCTGTTTCTATGATAGTATCATGAGCATCATGGATGGAGGTATTGTCACAGCGGAGTGCACTGAGGAAGGGAGGAATAGCTTCAGCTCTGACTGGTAGATGAAGCAATGGACCAATGTGCCCCTATTGGTGGGCATATGTGTCTACTCCCCCTCTAGACGCTGTGTAACACATGCTTCCATTTGTCT
>PVHP010006020.1:0-15904 GCA_004024765.1 Zapus hudsonius
ATGTATCTCATCTCATGAGAGCTGGGCGCAGTATTTGTTGCTGACTCTTGTGAGACTCCATAGAAAGAAATCTTGGTTGTCAGAATCTTGCAGGACTAGGGTTTTGGGGAAGAGTCTTCCAAATTTGTGAACTTCTATTTTGGGGTCCTTCTACTATTTTTAACAAAGAATTGATAAAGGTGGAATCAGGAAGGGGAAATTAAAAGTTATTGAGATAATTTAGGGAGCAATCATAATTTAGGAGAAACTGGTATCTAAGAAAAGGCTCATATACGTGAGGAAGACAGGTTTATAGAAACTCTTGCAAAAATATTTAGAAGAAATATCCAATTGTGTGGGAAGCAACGCATAAAAACAACCACCCTGAGCCTCCACATGGAAGAAAGTTGAGAGATTAAATGGCGATGTCTTCAGGAAGAATAGCAGAAGTACCAAGCAGAGACCTGGAAGGTCCGATGAGTAAGGAGAGTAAAAGAGTTACTACATGCATAGTAGACCAAGTTTAAAGAAATTACACACAGATCAGCCCCATAGTTTTGGGGAAATACCCACATAATAGACCCAGAGTTACAGGAATTACACACATGGTAGACTCAGAGATCAAAGTTGAATCAAACATGTAATCAAAGAGAGACGTTACCCCAGAGCCTGACATAAATAGAAGTTAAAGAAAAATGCCCAGGCTGAGTGAACCCTCCTTCCATCTCAGCAAAGCTGAATAAGGGAGACAGACTTATGTGTTTCCAAAGAGTCAGCATAACAGCAGAGAGAGCACAGATCAGCATAGATAAGCCCTTAGAGTCAATTAAAAATGGAATTTCACATCAGACTTGGGTATTTAAGGGTATACTTGATTGTTTCCCAGGTTCATGGGGCTGAGCCAGGTTTGGCCCAGAGAGGCTGAGCTAAGGAACAGCAGGAAGACCTTGCTGGCCTTCACTGGGTGTCATCCTGAAGAAGACAGGCTCAGATACAAGCAAGGGTCAGTTTTGCCAAGATGGACAGAACGGTATTTCCTTGTTCCCTCTTTGGGCTTCTGTCCCTAACTAACTGCTTATAAAACAAACAAACAAACAAACAAACAAACAAACAAACAAACAAACAAACCAAACAAACAAGCAATAGCAGAGAGCACTTTTCTCCTGGGTTTCCTTCACTCATACCAAAGGAGGGAGAAACTGAAGACCATGTGTCCAATAGAAACCTGGAAAGATGCTGAAATCAGTGTTAGCAATAAAAGAGAAATAAGATATGGACCAGGAGGAAGGGAACTCGGAGATTCAGACATTGAACACCTGATACAGTAGTCCCTCATCTAGTTACATACAAAAGATTGAAAAGTTTTGTCTCAGAAATACACATCTCATGTTTTCAATGTCGATGGTTGGGCCATTCTGAGCAATCTTGCCATTATGACGATTGGGTGATGGAGAGCCAATCAATGCTCTGACCTCACATCAAAGCAGAGCTTTCCTAGAGACATACCTCACTTGCTCAGTAGTGCTGCTCCAAGCCAACAGTAGCTACGAGTTATCACATAATTTCAGAATTCACACCAAGGTAATGTGTGAAAACAGGAGTGCATAGAATGGTCTGGAGTTATTTTGATTTGAAAACTTCACATTATTATTTGTGCTTTCCAATGTGATAATTGAGAAGCATATTCAAATTTGAGACATATTCCTGAATGTTCTCCCAAGTAAGTTTCACATACCATGTACTTGCTCTGAAAATAAAGTATGATTGGGGAAAATCCATTTTTTGCATGACAGTCAGCTGAAATTCCTGCTGGGTTTTGCAAACCTCTCAGTGCAGAGATAGGCATTCTATTAGCTGTTTCTGCAAAGTTGGCAAACACCACTGCAGGGGTTTGAATATAAAAATTTCATTTAATCTTCTGTGACCCTAGAGTTGGCTATAAAAATAATTTTAAGAACATTGAAAATTTATATTCTCTGAAAATAAATGGTTTCTGAAAATGATAAAGGATGTGTGTATAGGTAGGAGTTCTTTTAAGGAAAAGTAAAATTTTATGTAATAAAGTGTCTATTATAGAATGTATTTGTTTAGCTTTGATTTGGCCTAAATCAAAGGCTGTGATGCAGGATTTGGAATTTCAAGAGGGTCCTCCAAATTTATGAATCCCAATTTTTTGTCCTGTCACGCTATTTTTAGGAAAGAATTGTTTAAGAACGGACTCAAAGATAAATTATGAATTGTTGAGTTTATTTAGGAAGAATCAGACATTGTGAGGTTTATTTAAGGGACATATCAAAACAGACACCAAGAAATTCTGATGAGAAATTAGTAGTAAAGAGAGTTATAGCCATTGTAATCATTTCGAGAAATCACACACGTAGCAGGTCCAGAGTTTAGAGAATCCTTCCACGTGGAAGGTCTACAATGTAAGGGAAATACACACGTGGTTCAGAAACCAGAGGCTCATCAAGTGTGGAATTAGTGAGAAGTTACCCCACAGGGTAGCACACTGGACTGTGGTCAGTAGGGGCTCTGTGGATGGTGTAGCCCAGACTCCATCAATCACAAGTGCCATCCTGCCTTGGAGGCTTGCCATGCGAGGTGGCACCTTATGGTTGTCTCTTTAGGTTTGTCCCTAACTGAAACTGCCTAAAGGAAGGCAGCTTTCTACTGAGTCTCTTACATTAGTCAGCTTAGAAATGGGGAGGAGTTAGAATAAAGCCGTGAGAATGGCATTCTGCATTATGGAGAGAATCAGTTTTACAGAGAGCTAAACCACAGCCTTACAGAATGCGCACCATCTAGGCTAAGACATTTTGTTAGGTAATGACGATAGAAAAAGGGGAGAAGAAATAGAACTCGTGTGTGTGTGTGTGTGTGTGTGTGTGTGTGTGTGTGTGTGTAACTACAGCAAAGACAGGAAGGTTTTACCCTCATAGCCTCTGCCTGTATCATACAATGCCCTGGTGAGGCCTGCCCTATACATCACTAAGCTGAACATAAAACAACCAAATCCAACTACAAGACTTGAAGAGTAATACAGATCTTCACTGAAGGCTTACCTTAAAGGAATAAATAAGATGCATGTGCTCCAAAGTTAACACAGTGGAATCTATTAGGCCTTCTCTTTAAACACGATCTCTTGACAATTTGCTTTCTACAGTGGTCGTTCTCCCTCCCTCACTCTGCCTTCCCCTTCCATAAAAGCATTGCTCCTTTCTTCTCTCCAGGGACTCCTGATTCTGAATTATGTGGTGATATTATGTGTTCTTTTTTCTCCCCTCTAATGAGTTTTTTTCACCCAGTTCTGAAAACCTTAAAAAACAGTTATTTATTTTGGCTGGAGAGATGGCTCAGCGGTTAAGGTGATTGCCTGCAAAGTCTAAGGACTTGGGTTTGGTTCCCCAGGACCTATGTAAAGCAAGATGCACAAAGTGGTACATGCGTCTGCAGTTTATTTGCAGTGCCTAAAGTCCCTGATGTGCCCATCACCCCCTTTCTCTCTGCATTTTTCAATCATACTCTCTCATAAATAAATAAAATATTTAAAAATAATTATTCATTCATTCCTTTATTTAACAGTAGAGAAATACAGAGAGAGAGAGAGAGAGAGAGAGAGAGAGAGAGAGAGAGAGAGAGAGAGAGAGAGAGAGAGAGAGAATGGGCACACTAGGGCCTCCTTCCATTACAAACAAGCACTAGACTCATGAATGACTGCGTGTCTGGTTTTATATGAATCAAGCCTGGTCTATTGGGCTTTGCAGGCAAGCATCTTTAACTTCTGAGCCATCTCTCTCCTGCCCCCAAAGACGTTTAAAATGTATTTTAATTAACATATTTACTACATATAAAACTCTATTTATGGAACCCCGCAGAGAATGATGGGATGAACAAGGGACCTACAGCCATTCAATCAACACAGGATAAGCCAGTGTGACAGAAACCAACGAGTCTCGACACAAAAACCCCTAAGCTCACAACACCAAAGCAACCTCAATACTCACCCACCACGACTCAGGGAACTGAGCGGAAGAGGGGGCGGAAAGATTGTGAGAGTCGTGGTGGGGGAGAATATCAGAGACTTGGCAACCCTCAGTAACAACACACTCGGGTCATGAGAACCCGGCTGAAGACTGGGCTATCCATGGTCCCCTACCACAAAGACTGATCCAGATGGCCCACGGAGGAGGATATCCAGCTGACTGGGGAGGGGGAAGGGGGACAATGGGGAATTTGGGATAACAACTCATGTTGGCCCACTAACCAATGTAACTCATTATGGACAATTAAAAAAAATCTTTCCAAATGCCAATGAATAACATATTCAGGTAAATATTAACTAAAAAGAATTTATGGATGTTATGTTAACATCTTATAAAATATAACACATATTTTCTGAGACAGAGAGGACCACTCTCAGGGGCTCTAGAATAGCTCTGTCAGTACAGTGAGGACCTGAGTTAGATATCAGAACCCACATAAAGAAGCTAGCCATGATAGTACATGTTTGTAATCCCAGTTTAGGGTAAGCAGAGACAGGTGAGTCCCTGGGTCTTACTGTATGGTCAGTCTAGTCTACTTGGTGCATTCCAAACCAATGAGAGACCCTGACTCAAAACAAGGTGGATGACATCTTAGGAACAAAACCAAAAGTTGCTCACTGGCTTTCAGGTGCATATGGACATGTAAATAGCATAACATTTGCACACAAATGTGCACCTACATATATCTATGTCTATGTCTATATCTATATCTCCCCATTTGCCCTAAATCTAGCATGTTCTTGTCCAGAATCCTCATTCCTAATACAGATAGAATCTGCTAAAATACTATCTACCTGCTTATATTCAGGGTTCTCTCAGCCCTCTCCACTAGGGCTATTGTGGTTCCAGATAAACACACAGGACAATTTTTTAAAATGCTAACAATAGGGGCTGGAGAGATGGCTTAGTGGTTAAGGCATTTGCCTGCAAAGCAGAAGGACCCAAGTTCGAGTCCCCAGTGACCACATAATGCCAGGTGCACAAGTTGGCTCATGTGTCTGGAGTTCCTTTGCTGTGGTTGGAGTCCCTGGTGCGCTCATTCTCCCGGTGTGTCTGTCTTTCTCTATTTATCTCTCTCTCTTGCAAATAAACAAATAAAATATATTTTTTTAAATGCAAACAATAAAAAAGGAAAGAAAAAAAATTTCCTGTGTTCCTGTCTACCCCAAGTGTAGGACATTAAAGTGGCAGTGAAATAATGGAATTATGACCACAAGGTGACCTGGAATAGAGGAGATGCATCCAGAAAGATTGACCCTTGTGAGAGGACTCATCTGTCCCCACAATAGGGGAAGTGAAGAGACAGGAATTGCAGATAAACTGTTTGGTTGTGGATCTCATGAATTGAGTTTGTGTTATTACTATTATCATTATTAGTAGTAGTAGTATTGTTGTTGTTGTTAATGAAATGCAGGCAAAGTCATCAACTAAAAATTGCATGTGGAGACAATGTTATTTTAGTGCAGAAATAGTGTCAACAAGGAATGTATGCGGAGAATTTCCTCTTCACCTAATCCATGAACCACCTCCATTAACTTCAGTGTTCAGAGCAAGGGAAGTCTCAAAGGGCACTCAGAGACTGGGAGGCTGAGAAGTGGCTGACAATGTCCACGTTCTGGTTCCTACAGACTGATAATAGTGCCTTGTGGGGCTCCTGATCTTTCTCAATGTGATTTAACTAGAGATTGTGAAATGGAGAAATTTCCCTAGCAAATCTGAATCAGCCCTGTGTATAGCACAAGTGCCCCTAAAAGGGAGGCAGAGGGAGACTTGACTGTGGACGAAGTAGGAACTGACCTTGGAAGATGGAGAAAGGCACTGGAGGCTTCAGAATATGGACACAGCCCAGAAGTCGATTCAACTGTAAGGCCTCTGAAAGGAGTGATCCCTTTGGTCTATATCAGGAGACAAAACCAATCTTAACGTTGTCTTCATATTGTTTTTCCTGACTCCTGAGAATTAATTTCATACTGGACCAAAGTCATTCTGGTTTCATGATTGGTCCACATAACACAAATGACTATGAGAACTGGAATAACATTGGAAAGTCATATTCTCTCTCTCTCTCTCTCTCTCTCTCTCTCTCTCTCTCTCTCTCTCTCTCTCTCTCTCTCTCCCTCCCTCCCTCCCTCCCTCCCTCCCTCCCTCCCCTCCCTCTCTTACTGTCTCCTACCTCCTTCTCACTTCTAAGTGTTGTTCCTTGATTATAAAATGCCCTACCTTTAACCTAGGAGACTTTTCTTCTCTTCCTCTTTGTTGGGAATTTTAAATTTGTAGATGGTTGTAAGGGGACGTGAAGAACTCCACCTCTCCTGCTCCAGCACACTTGTCTCAGCTAGGGAGGCTGAATAGCATTAAAGTTTAATGTCAATCTCTACAGGAGTATGTAAGCTTATTTAGCTTTTATCAATTTTTTATTTATGCTGCTACTCTCTCTCAAAAACCTTAACATCCTCATGCAAAACAAATGAAATGAAAACATCAGATTATTGCTGGATAGTTTCTGAAGAGAATGAGCATTTCATTTGTTTAGATATTTATATCAATTAGTCATTTTATCAAATCATTTTTTTCTAAACAGAGAAAAATAATTGGAACCTCTATCTGTGGAGATAAGAAAGTTGCTCATAAATGGTAGCATATATCACTTTTTAACACTCAGCATGTCCAGTAAACTTTGAAAAATTACTTAATAAGTCCTTATAAATAAGATAAATTTGTCAAATAACTATTAGTGTGGGCTTTCCCCTGGTTTTCCACGTGAAACATTATCCTTTTAAATCATGATTTATTATAGAATGTCAACTTTTGGTCTCTAGAGCCCAGGCCTGGAAAGCACTATGTAGTCAGAGATGTCTTTGGATTCACCACACCCTTCCTCTTGCAGCCTTGAGCCATCCTGACTAGTTTTGCACCATTGTTGGTATTTTATAAAAGGAATCTTCGAGTCTTTCTATGCCTCAGTGGTAAAGGTCTATCCAGTTTTGTTCATCTGACTTCCTTTCCTGTCTTCACATTTCTTATCGTGTCTACTTCTGTATCTCCCCTTCCTGTTCAGTGCCTTATCTAGCCCTGGCATTCCCCAAACCACTCAATATGTTGTATTAAAATTGTTTCTAACTAAAAGTACCCATAATCCTTGGCTTGTTGCAGTGCACGTTTGGAGCCAAATGTATTTTCCTTTCTTGACTTGCTAGACAGAATGTGCTCTTAAACCGTCTCATCTCTACCTTTCACTGCCTCTTCCAAACCTTCCCTCTAAATCAATAATCCCTTTTCCTGGTCCATCTGTGGGCCTCTGATAGCATCCTCCTCATCTCTTGGCCCCGTGTGGGATAGGTGCTGTGAGCCATGTGAGTTTCACATCTGTGACACCTTCCACCACTTCTACTTTCATCCTTGTTTCTTCTCTCACTTAATGATGCAATGTACTTAAGAGAATGACTGCTACATAAGAGACAGGAATGTTAAATAACAATATTTAAGAGACGATTCCAACATCATTTTGTTGGTATATGTTGCAGGTAGGATAGTCATTGCTGTTTCAATGTCCTTTGCCAAACTCTTTACTGGACAAACTCAAATTCCTTTATTCAGAAAAAAAGATTTTAGTAAAGGTGAAGGGGATGGATAGCACAGAGGAGCATGTACATGTGCATTTCCACGCACAGGAGCCAGATTACAGCATAGGTGTCCTTCCCAATGAGCACCATCCACCTTTTCCTGAGACAGGGTCTGTCTCTGGCCTAGAACTTCCCAATTAGGCTAGACTGCCTTGATCTGCCTCCCCTTCACTGTGATTATAAGTGTGTGCCACCATTCCTGGCTTCTGTACATGGGCTCTGGGTGTCTAAACTAGATCCTCATGCTTGTGAGACAGGTATTATACTGACTGAACCATCTCTCCAGCCCTGAAAGAAGTTGTATGTTCTCACGTACCTTCAGAACTCTCCATGACAAACTGTTCTAGCGTTTTCAGATCCTATTCATAGTCTCTCTCTCTCTCTTTCCCTCTCCCTCTCTCTCTGTCTTTCTCTTTCATCCCCCCTTTACTTCTAGCTCAGTCTGAAACTATTTGAATGATTGGCCCAAGATTACATGATTAGCTAGGTGCAATAAAGAGAAATAAATTCTATGCTAGAACAAGCTGTTTAGATTTTATTTTGAAAGCATTTCCTTATGCTTGTCCATATTGAACTTCATCTGCCACTTCATATCATCACCCACTCAGCATCACACTGTCTTTAAGCAAATTGTACTTACAAGTTGGAATTTTACTCACTACCTCTGGTAGGAGAGTTATAGAATGACTTGTAATTTGGGAGACTTTATTAAGTCTTCACATATAAAGGTACTTTGCAAAATAATCAACAACCTCCAGCTCATCTTCCACATGCCTTCCTTACCTAAAATATTTCATTTATCATAATAAAGTATTTTTCCTCCACACTATTTCATGGCACTGTTACCTGCTTGATGTTAATGTTTAATAATAAAATTATCAAAACGTTTGGCAGTCTACATAAAATATATGCATAGTAATTATCCATATGACCATCCATTAGTGAATCACATTAAATTGTATAGCACTGTAGTATTCTCCTTAAACAAAGTTGTGATTATAAGAAAGAACAAAATTGAACCGTAGCTGTGATCTGCCCTATTATGCTTGATGAGGCAGGCTTATACATCATTACCTTTCATGCCAGAATTTCATAGGTTTGCATGTCATCTTGAAGCCCTTATACTGTGAGAGAGAGGGTATGTCTGGTCCCTTACTACTGTAGAAGCCTCTCTCTGTCAGCAAAGTACCAGGAATGTTTCCATCCAGAAGATGTCTCCTCTCCAGGTGGAAGAGGGCTTCCAGGTTCAAGAAGTCACTGGTGCAGTAGCTTGAAGCTCTCAGGGCAATGCCTCAGTTTCCTCACATAGACCCATCCTGTTTGTTAAGAGAGAGAGAGAAAGAGAGAGAGAGAAATAGATTCAAAAACTAGTTCCCCATTTCAAATCCTGTTGCTGCATTTTCCAAATTGCTACTCATATTTTATGTGCTACTAAAATCAGGGACCGGTTAACTAATCAGTAATTCCAAATGTGTTTCTTTATGTCATATTTTATAACTTTTTATTTTATCTTCTTAATAACAGATAGGGTTATGTTGAAGAGGGTCTAAACATGTAGACTTCTAGGTCTTTCCTTGCATTTACTGAAGTGGAAAACATCAGTATTCATAACAAGAGTCCCTTGAATACTTTTGCTCAGCTGGGTTAGGAGATGTCCGATAATTTTACCTCAATAATTGTTATTTTATGATGATTGCAATATTGTGCAGTTGTCAATAGCCATTGAGCCATGTTCAAATGTATTTAATTCATAATTTGAAACACTTATAAGTGAATGATTAAAAAATAGACTAACTTCTTTTCTTTTGGAAAGTGTCCTTATAATTAAGTTAGTTCAGGTGAGAGTTATTCTTTTCTCTTTATTTAGATAATCTTTCTATTAGTAACATATTGCCAATTATCCTGTCGTTACTCGTCTTGGTCTGTCAAACCAAACCACCTGAGTTTTCTCTGGACGTCCAATGAGGTATTTAAAAATAACCTCAGGACATTCTATGAACCATTTTAAATTATTTCCTTCAATTTTCTCCCTCTGAATCAACTCTCACATTTGGTCTCAGTTAATTTGCGTAAAATTGAGTAACATGATAGATATTTTAAGATTTCCATTATCTTGCAAGGACACTGAATTTATCTTGTGTCAAAAATCACATGCAGGAGGATATAGAGATTTTTAAAATTACTTCTTCTTAAGAGTAATTTGTAATATTAGAAGTGTTTGTCCCATCATTCATCTCAATGAGATATCTTACAAATTTATCACAAAATAACGAGAATGATTTTCCTTAAACAACTGTACTAAAAGTTATATATTAAAATGAGGGTAGTACTTCTCAAAGTGCACACAGTGGGAGGTAATTGATTGATGCTGTTATAGTCTTGCCATTATTCAAAATGTTTTAAAACTGAATGATTCAGCTTAGTATTTCCTAACCCTTTTTATTCAGTAGTGCTGAGAGTGAGCAAGTGGGTAAATGGAACTCTAGACAATGACTCACCCTCTTCTGATGCTCAAAGTCAGTCTGCAGAAAGCAGCGCATGCCTTCTTACATTGATTGATGACAAGTAAACAGCATTTTGAATATATATATATATATATATATATATATATATATATGTCTGGTTGTATGACGACGTATGTATGTATGTATAATTTTTAGGGAACCTGTGACTTCAGCAGGTAGCTGATCTTTTTATCTGTACATGTCCCCCTGCAAAGTCTACTTCTCACTGATTTCACTGCTCTGCTATCACCAGTCAGTAGACCTCTCTGTCAAGGTCATATCAAGTGGCAGATCTGGAACCAGGAATGTGATGCACAACTACTGCTTTTTTTTTTTTTTTACAACTACTGCTTTTTGCACTCCATTACCCTCCTTCCCTAATTGTGTCACAGCCACACTGGGGTGTCAGATTCATGTTTTGTTATTACCTTGAAATTGAAAGAGCCTGCTTATAGACAGTCTTCACAGAAGCAATATGTGCTTCTTCCTAATTTCATTGGTATGCATGCAGCAGAGTATGAGCTAAATTTAGGAAGAAAACAAGAATCTGTAAAACTTATGAAATTAGACAGTGTAAGGAGTAACCCACATAAGTAAAATTGGGGTTATACTGATCTTTGGAAATGACAGAATTCGTCTTTAGAGAATGAGAGGTTGCTTGCTCCATAGTGTGTTAATTATCTGTCAGAATATCTGCCAAGAGACTACAGAGTCTAATTTCCTAACAATTAGTGAGGTCTACTTAATATTATTCCATGCTTTTTCTTTGCATGTAGGTTTTCTTTCAAAATGTCACGTTCTGAAAACTAGTTTTGAAAGAAAAAAAATGAAGATGTTGTATTCACTTTTACTGGGGAGACGAACAAACATATATCACAGATATGGAGCTGATGACAGTGTAAAGAAGCTATTCGAGTTCATCTAGCTTAGTGAACAAATGACTTTATTGGTTGTATTTACAGGAATAGGAGTGAAGGGTTACTTACAAGAACATGTAGGACAAAAAGGCAACTACATCACTTAAAAGTGCACCCCAGCATGGGGGACAATTTATGAAAGATGCTCCCTGGAGCTCCCTGCATGACTTGTGGTAGCTGGGCTGTTGAGCAAGCTCTTCTCTTGAGCATTTCTTACTCCATATAACCTTGGGGAGCAGGTGTGTGAAATTTACAGAGTTCAGGGATTTCCTGAGACTTCTGAGTTGTTTGCCTCATTAGCTTTGTAACTATTAATTATTTTTGATATTTTTATACATATAGATTACATTTGATAGGATGTATTTTCCACATTACCCTCCCTTATCCCCCATCCTTTTACTTCCCCTCACTAATAGATGTGCAACAGAGAATGATTACCACTGCTAGGCAATTTTAACTCCTAGCTCATTAGGGAGGGGAGTGGCCTCACAAGCCCCTCCCCAATTTAGAAAATAATGTTAACTGTCCAAGGTCCTGTTCAGGTGTTGTATACACAGCCACTTCTCCTGTGAGTGCAATGGCCTTGAACTTTATAAGTCTTGTTTACTTCCTGAGTCAAAACAAGCCTGCCTCTCCAAAGGAATGTTTCAACTCCAAGGAAATTGCTACAAAGCAGAATATGCTGACTCTGTAATCTTTTTTTAAATATATATTTATTGTCCATAATGAGTTACATTATTTAGTGGACTCTGTAATCTTAAGGAACATTTTTATATCTCAATGATTTAATAAATAATCAATGCTAACATAAAGAAATATTTTGCTTCCATAAACATTATGATGATCAAATACATGTAGAACAAATCTTGCTTATGAGTGTCCGGAGAATGATTCTGATGTAGCTAGCAATAGCTTCCTTTCTACTCACCGGACACTCGTGTAGACATTTCTGATTTTGTTTTTCTTTTTAATGAAAGCCATGTACTCAAGAAGGTGTTAGAGAAGCTGAAATTCACATGTTAAGAATGAAAACTACCAATAGGAATAATTTAATCCAATAGGAATAATTTAAGGAATCTGTCGTAGTCAGCCACACGCTGCTGGGATGAATCTCCAAACCACGCACGATTATGGGAGGAAAATATTTATTGAACAGATCCAGGGGAAGAAGTTAAGGGAAAGCTGGCCCCCTTTCACAGAAGCAAGCAGAGACAGAGACAGAAGCCCACCACCAACACCACAAGCAAGCACACTCCCAACTAACTAAAGGAACTCCAGGCTTGAGCTCAGACTGTGCATATGTATAGCTAAAATTCCAGACCCACCCCAGAAATACCTTAGGGCTGAACCCTAGGATCTGGCCAAGGTGACACACTCCCTCTAGCCAGAACTGGCTGGAGACAATTTACAATTTTAATAAACCCTTAATTCTTTTGGAGGACATTTATTCAAAACTACCATAGGCTCTAAGCTCAGAAGTGGATTGTCAGGCAGTTTCAGACAAGTCCAAGAGGACCAGTGTCTAAAACCTTTCCTTCCTCGTGACATAATACACCACTTGATAAATTCCACCAGGTAAATCGTTCTGTCAGTGAATGAGCACATTGTTTTCACAAGTGACATTCCACTGAGAGAATCAGATATTGGTAATTTACACTTTAGTGAACTTTGGTTACCTTTTATTGTGAAGCTTTTAACTCTTACTTAGACACTCAGATAGAGAAAAAGGATTTTGACCTGGAAATACAAGAAGTGTAAAGATGAGCAGAGAAGAGAGTTTGGCTTTATTTTAAAATCTATGCAATGTATGGATCAATGAGGTCAGGTAGAGAGCTTTGCATGGAGCCCACGGTAATGCAATTCTGGTTCTGCCCCATTGGAGCCACATGACCAAGTCTCACTAAGCCTTACAATCTAGCTTCATATGACAGTGATTAGAGTCACCTTTGAAGTTGATGCAGAAATTAGAGTCATTATCGTTGAGAAGAGCCTGGCACCAGTTTCCACTTTGCTTTCTTCCATCTTAAAAAGTTGAAAACAGCATGTCCTTAGACCCTCATTGTTTTGGTTGAAAAGATGTCATGTAACAATGTATCAAAAGGTAAGATAAGATGTCGTATTTCATGGATGCAAGAGAAGCACTCATGATAGCAAAGAGAAGAGTTCCCTGGTTGTCCCACTTCTAGGCTGCATTCCAGAGGAAGGGAAAAACATGCAAAGGCCCTAGGAAAGAAAGTTAGATATAGAAAACTGGAACATGCCAAAAAATACCTTACCTCTTCCACACATGCATGAGGCTGTGAGAAACACTTGTGTGTACAGGGGAGGTGGTTTAATTTCTCAGGCTTAAAGGCCTTACCCTCCATGATCAAGAACTCACGCTACAATGATATGTAATGATATAGCTCTGTAGGTGCAAGTAGCAGCCAATCCATTACTTGCAGCATTCTAGAGAGAAGCAGTGCCTTTGGATCCCACACACTGGTATACTGAAGATCTCATGGAATATAAGTCAGTCATTGTTTAGTATTTTGGTAAAGAGTTTAGATTCCAAAGTCAGAATTCTCAAGTTCAGACCCTGTTCTTAGCATTTAATAGACATTTAGCTTTTCCAGGCAAAGTTTCAAATTTTTTGACTCAATTTACTCAGAGAGATAATGAGAATATGCAGAGACAGTAGTTTAATGGGTGATGGGGTTAGAGTTGTTGTCTAAAGAATTGAGAAAGATACCTAGCACAAGCCAAAACCCCTATAAGGACTGAGGAATATTTTCATCATTATACCATCATTGATCATGTAACATTGATGAGTACTTGGCCTGATAGGTTATAGCAGCCTTCTAATTGACATTTTAGAATAATTGATTCTGCAGCTTTAGAAAACATATGAAAGATGATTTGAAAATGAGCAAAAAGCAGATTAAAATATGCAAAATAATTCAGAAATCCAATGATCACCTATATTAAACTATATTAAAAATAGAAGTAAAAATAAGATTTTTATAGATTATCCTTGAATTTGCTTACTTTCTTAATCCTTGATTTTTATTAAACATACTTAAGCAATTAAAACTTGCCAAGCTAGGATAGGGTAATATTTTACCTTAGTTAACAAATGAACAAATTTTCAAAGGGTTTTATTTTTTAGAACTAAGAGGTTTTCTCTAATAACATGATACTGATCCTCTTTGTATGTTAATTTCATATATATATATATATATATATTTTAAAGCAGTCACATTCATTGAACCTGTGTGTTCACAGTGAACATCCACTACCTAGCCAAGCCAGGAAGCATCCTTCTTTCTGTTGGCTCCACTCCTCTTCATTATCAATGGTCTGAACTTTTTCTTTTCCATAAAAAATAATTATTTTAGAGTCTAGTTAATTATCATTACCTGAGATGGCCTTTTAATATAGTTATATTTGATAATTATATTGTTTTGGTCAAATATACTGAAATTTTCTATTGATTTAATATTGCATAATATAGTTGACAACGGATAACAAAGAAATTAATTGATTGAGTTAATATTATATATTGCCAAATCAAAAGTAGGGTCTTTGTGAAAGAGACCACTTGTGAAAATTCTAGCACATTAATGTGATACATTCGTCATTATTAACAGGCTAAACACCTCATCTCTCTTTCGTAAGTGTTAAAATTTAAATAAACATCCTTCATAATTACAAAAAACAGAAGCATAATATATTCATGAGCTAATATAGAAATAGTATCCCTTTGTCAAAAACCTGAATATATCTATATATAATCCAAACTGGTTTATTCAAAATTGTTCCAAATACATTGAAATCTGAAAGTCTGTGAGTATTTGAGGGAAATTCCTAGAAGTTTTACCATATATTTCTAGTTCTAACTAATGAAAATTTCTTTAATATATTTGCAAATTAGTCATCATATTAAACTATATCAATTCTCAATCACTGACTCTTATCATTTGGTTTATTAGGATTATGTAGACAGAATTTGTCATGATTTTGGCATGAGCCCAAACTAAGTTTAAAATGTGGTTATAGTCCTTGACAAATTATACATAACATTATAGAAACAAGGTGCATAGTTACAAAATGTTAAGAAAATATGATTACATTAGAAATGAAACATGTACGTTATGAATAATATAGGGTTGATCAGATGATCCCATCCTTGTGGGCCGCTGGGATTATAGAATGTACTCTAAAGAAAACGGAATGACTAGATCCAAACTTGGTAACAGTGTTTGAGTATATAGGTCAATAACTCCACTACAACAAATAAACAACTAAGTGCCATTTAGGAGTCAGTCCAACCAGTGGATAAAATAGAATATAATGGCCCAAAGGAAACGAACTTGTTGAAGGGCTAACTTTATCAGAGATCTCCAAGGCTTTAAATGACAACCTGAATTTCATCAATCAGGCCATGAGAAATCACTGATATCTTAAGAAAGGAAAATAAGTGCTGAAAATGAAATTTTAGAAAGATTAATATAGATTTATAATAAGGATGATTTGGAGAATTGAGGCAGCAAAGTCAGGAAGCCAATCATACCAGCAACAGAGACAAAGGCAGTGAAATTGAATTAGAATTTTGTCCATTGGAAGAACAATAAAATACATGTACAGGAAATGGTAGAAAGATTATAATGCAGTCTCTTCATTTGTTGGTGAACACTCTTCAACTTCTAACAATAAAAAATAAAATGCCTATCAGAAAAACAATCAAAAAAAGATCCCAATTTCTATAGAAAAATGAAGTGTTTAATGGGAGAATCCTGTGGACTGTGATTTTCATGAGAGTCCATGGAGTGGCATATATCTAGACAGGTTAATAGGTC
>PVHP010006020.1:16004-62485 GCA_004024765.1 Zapus hudsonius
AGAGAGAGAGAGAGAGAGAGAGAGAGAGAGAGAGAGAGAGAGAGAGAGAGAGAGAGAGAGAGAGAGAGAGAGAGAGAGAGAGAAATCACCAGGGCCACCACCTTGTGGGTCTGGCATATGTGGGTCCTGGGGAATTGAACCCAGGGCCTTAGGCACTGGTGGCAAGTGCCTTAACCGCTGAGCAATCTCTCCAGCCCTTGAGTATGTTTTTGAAAGCTGGAAAGAAGTTCCCATAATAGAGAAAAGGATTTCAGAGAAAGGCAGGAACACTTGATTATAAAGACGCAGGTTAACTTAGCAAGTGGAGAACAGCATGTGTGTCAGAGGGAAAGCATCCTGCAGTAGAGGACTGAGGACTGACAGAGAGGGAAGGTTTAGATTAGGATGTGTCTTAGAATGCAGGCAGGACAAGTGGTGTACTGTGCTGCCAAGCATTACTCAAGGGCTGGAGAGCTAATTCAATCAGCATCATTTGCCACACAAGCTTGATGGTCGGGTTTTGGATCCCCATCCTCATGTAAAAATGTCAGGTATGGCAATGGTCATCTGCCATCCAAGTATTGGGGAGCTGGAGATGGAATCCCTGGGGCTTTGCCATTCAGTTCCTCTAGCTGAATCAGTAAGACCTTCTAGGTTCAGTAAGAAGTCCTGTCTCAAAGAGCAAGGTGAAGAGTCTTTAAGGAAAAGACCAAATATCAACAACTGGCCTACACACACACACACACACACACACACACACACACACACACACACACACACACACACACACAACTACCCCCCTCAAATAACATTATTGTATAGAGTTCTTTGGAGAGGAAATAGCATAAAATTTTTATTAGATTTTCTTTGCTTGCTTGCTCTAAGCACATTAAGAGATACATAGATTCAGCTGTCAACTTGGTGACTCATTCCTTAGGTAGTTAGTTGGTTTTTGAGGCAGCCTCTCTCTCTAGACTGACACACAACTTCCTCTCTAGCACAGGCTGGCATCAAACTCATGGTGATTCTCCTAGTTCAATGTCCTAAGTTAATGCTGGGTTTGGAGACTTGAAAGGACTTTTAGAGCAGTAAATGAACTGATAATATGCAACCAGACATTTTTTTTGCTATTTATTAATAAAGGTCAAACTGACATCATATGTGAAAGCCAGTTTTACTTTTGACAAGCAAAATGAGTTAAAAGCCATTATACAAACAGAAAAGCTTGCTTATGAGGGCTGGTCATTGACAGGGATAACTATGAAACATTAGAAAGAAAAACTGTGACAGATTTGGAAATAAAAATGAGCTAGAAAGAATTAAGATTTAATAAGAAATAAGATTTAATAGTTTTGATCAGAGATGTAACTTAAAAAGCTGCATGAAAATTACTACAAGATAGAACATGACTACTATCATACAAAATAAAATGTCCTGGTAACCCTGCATCAGGGAACAAAATTTCTTAAGTAGGATTATAGGAGGGTTTGTGGTTATGGATTTTAGTGTAACATGGATCTTGTGTAAATATGTTGTCTTTAAGCTAGAGTTTGAAGAAAGGCTTATTAATAACTGAACTTTAGTATGAGTAATAGGTTACTAAGATATTTTAGCAAGACACAGCATCATATCCAATTGGATTATAAAGAGTTAAGGATATAGTAAATCAGGAACATTGGAAAGCATTTCTTTTACACAGAATATTGGAAACATGGAAGGAAAGAGTGAGATCAGTTGAAAATAGGACTTGAGACCAGTATATTAGAGTCTTTGAGCAGAAGACTAAGAAATTGAGTCAGTAAATTTAGCAGTTGCAATTATTCTTCATGAAAATATAATTGCCTCATCCTCTCTGTTCAGTCCTGGTTACTGAGCATGTTCTGTCAGTGTCTTCCTGACATCTGCCCTTCCGTCTGTGACTGACTCAGTGTCCTGGTCTCCCATTCTCTTGGCTTCCTTGTTTCCTGAAAATGTGTGTCTCATCTCCCTGTAGCCACCATTCCTCTGGTAACAGCCTGAACCTTACTCTTAGTGAGCACTCCACCTTCACCCCAAGTTCAATGTCTAGCAGTCCACTCTGCCGATAGACTAAATTCTGTCCAAAGAATTCTCTTTAGTGCTCCCCTTCCTTCAAATGCTTCATACCCCATTTTGTACCAATGCCCAGTTTCAACTGCCATTCTTCCTCCTGTCTCTCATGCCCTCCTTTCTAGCTTAGAGCACAAAGACCTTTGTTAAAGGAAGTCCCTCCATTTGCTCGGGCTCTATATCCCTGATGTCTCGACAGTATGATGTTCAAGTGGGAGTTCTCCCACTCCAAACTAGCATTTGTCTGAGTCATTACATGGGTATATCTAAGGAACTTCCTATGGTAGAATCAAAAATGAGAGCTTTGAACACAGGGTTCATCCTGCATTTATCCTTTTATTAATATTTAGAGCAAAATATATAATTACACACACACACACATCTCCCCATCTGCTACCGCATATCATATTACAGTTACTGAGCTATTCATGAGAGTTGTGGGAATGGCTCAGTTTCAGTCCTAAATCAAGGACTTGGCCTTACTGCTATTCCCTCTCTCCTACAAACACCATGTGTAGACTTCTACACTGAATCATTCAATTCATCCTTGAATACACATGTGGAGGCTTGATCCAGGTGTCCCCCATAAACATAATGTGTTCTGGATGCTTGATCCCCAGCTGATGGCTGTTTTGGAATTGGAACCTTGTTGGAGGTGTGTTATTGGTGTCGGCTTATGGGGGGTATACCCTTGCCAGTGTTTGATACACCTTCCTGCCGCATTTTGCAGTGCTTTGGCAGAGGTGATGTCCACCCTCTGCTCATGCCATCATTTTCCCTGCCAACATGAAGTGTTCCTTCATGTCTGTAAGCCAAAATAAATCCATTATTCCCATCAGTTGTTTTTGTTGGGTTCTTGGTCACAGCAACAAGAAAGCTGACTCCACCAGTACACATAAATAATTATTAGAAGTGGACTAACCCTTTCTTGATTCTATATTCACACATTCCTATTTTCTCTGCTTTCTTTGGAAGCAAAACTTCATCAAAGATTTGTCTATAATTGATCTCAAATGTACTTTTTCTATACCTAAGGGTTACATACAAGGCAATATTTTAATGACACCTATTTTAAGGCTGGATTTTAAAAAAAGATTCTTGCCTGGAGGGATGGCTCAGTAGTTAAGACACTTGCCTGCAAAGCCTAAGGACCTAAGTTTGATTCCCCAATACTCACATAAAGCCAGATGCACGAAGTGGTGCGTGTGTCTGGAGTTTGCACCCATTCTCTCTCTCTCGCTCTCTCTCTTCATTCTCTGCCTCTCTGTGTTTGCAAATAAATTAAAATAAATATTAAAAAAAGATTCTGAAGTAGTGAGGATCAGCATGATGTAAATAAAGGAATTGACGGAAAGGGGGAAACGATAACCAAGTTGACAGAGTGTAAGAACGGACTTATCACAGAGCAGAGGACACACTCATGCACTCATCCACTCACAGTTCATAGTTTGTTATCACATGGTCATATCTTTAATAAAATGTAGGTGCTTATAATTATTAATTAGAAATTAGTTAAAATTTCCTCAACAAAAATAATATAAAAATTAAAAATTAAAAGCACAAAATAGTCTCAGCCCCTTTCTTATGACAAATCTTTCCATAGTTGACTGAAGTGAATTAATTATCAAATCATCAAATATTCCTCAGCCCAAAACATGAATCAGGCACTGTTTGAAGAGGCCAAAGGGGGAAAAAAAACAATATGGTTTCTGTCCTTGTTGAGATTATAGAAAATAATCAAAGAATTTATGACGATGAACATAAATATAAGTGGATTCCAAATTAATACTTAATATAATTTTTACAAAGGAGTTTAAATTTAAAACTGCACACATAGATAGAGTGATGGAGAGACAGAGAAAGAGAGTGAGAGAGAAAGCCAAGGGATTGATTAACCTTGTTGTTCAAGAAAGACTTTGCTAAAGACAAAAAAGCAATGTCTGAAGTTGATCTTAATTGTCTATGAAACAGGATGTGCTTTATAGACAACAGGAACTCTAACTTGGAGCAGCATAGGGGGGAAGTGGCTTAACAACTCATCCAGCCCTTAGTCTGAGTCCCTGGACTTACTATAGCTCAGTAATGCTTAGGGAGATACTTAACATTTACAACACACATTTTCTCTCATTTATAACAGGGACAATCCTATCTACCTTACTGTGTTTTGCAAGACTGGGAGAAAATTGGCTTATATTCACTTTACAAAGCATCAGGCTTCTCACGGGTATTCAAGTTTTTGCCATCTACAGTGTCTCTAAGGGGCATCAAGCCCTAGAACAAAGCTGTGATAATCAGCATTTCCTCATTGGACACATCCTCCTTGAACCACATCAGGTATAGACCTTGGAAAACAGTGAGACTTTGTAAAATAAATACTGTGGCAAATTGTTTATGGACAAATCAAATCAGGCATGACACCAGTTTGCTAAGTATTGGAATGTGAGTGGTACCAGAAGGAAGGGTGCATTCTCAATAAGGAGACTGCAGCAAGAAGACAGTGAGAGAGAGAAAGAGAGAGAGAGAGAGAGAGAGAGTATTGAATTCAGAGACTGTCTCTGTATTTATAAAGAGCAGAACTCAGATGAACTTATGGGAATTTGTTTTTTCTTTCAGGAATCATATATACATGAGAAGACAATGGCTTATTAGAAAGCCCAAGGTCAGGATCTATAATGTAGTTTGACTTAACAAGTCTGAAATGAAAAGTAGTTGGTTACTTATAGTTCTAAAAATCACATCAGGAGAAGTTGAAACTTGTTCCCATATTTCTTCCCCAGTAATAGGACCCAGATTTTATATGTAGCTTTAATTCTGTCAGTTTTCTTGCCTTCCATTAAAAATATATTCTTCTTAACTTAGGTGATATGAGCCTGTAAGAACTGTCCCTTTATAATTAAGGCTGGCCTTTCATCACCTTTATGTTGTCTGTCACTGTATTCTTTTAGAATGACCATGGATGGAAATGTATGTATGATTACTTCATCTACTACATCAATATATCTAGCATATTTAGAAAGCATTTCTTTTTGCTTTTTAAAGAGAAAATATTCTTGTAGACATAAAAGTTTGGATTATGCACAAATCACAATTTATGGTTAAATAACTATAAAAGAACCCCCTGTGATGAGTTTGGAAATTTCCCAAGGATACTTAGAGCTGTTCAGGGCTATTCAGAGCTCCCCCCTATATTTATTTACAGCAATTAGAAACTTTGTATTAGCAAATCTTGTGATGATATTCCCATTTCCCTCCTCCTTATCCCAAACCCATTGGGAGCCCTCCTCAGTAGGCTTGCTGGACCAGACTGTGGGATAAGGGATTATGGATTTACGAGAGGTGGCCAGTTCTTTTTTTTTCTTTGTGTGTTGCTGCTGAGGGGGGCAATGCCTGGATATTCTCTCCAACCATGTCTCTTACAATCTCACCGACCCCTCTTCCACTCAGATCCCTGAGTCATGGTGGATGAGTTTTAGGTCCACCTTACTTTTGAGTTCTTCAGAGTCTCTGGATTTCTGCTTTATATCATGTTGGGTATCCTCAATGTCTGTCTCTATTATTCTTTCACAGGTTATCTGACTTGCTATGGAGGTAGGTCTCTTGCTCATCTCACCACTTCCTCAAAGGTTTCCTTTGGGCTCTATACCATAAGTTAGGGGTAGTACATAGTTGTAGTCAGCCACATGCTGCTGGGATGAATCTTCAAACCAGGCACAGTTTTGGGGAGGAAAGGATTTATTTGTAACTATAGATACAGGGGAATTTCCAGAATGCAAAAGAGGCTGCTCCTCTTTCACAGGTCCAAGCAGAGAGAGAAACCCATCACCTACACAACACACACACACACACACACACACACACACACACACACACACACACTAGCAAACAGGCAGAAGGATCAGGAGAGAATTCTTTCACCTTTATATATCCCTAGGGTGGAGTCTTGCAATTCTATCCCAGACTTAATGGCTTCCTAAATTTCTGGAATTTCCTTCCTGCACTGCCCACACAGGAAAAGATGTTTAGTTCTAGCTTCTTTGAACTTCTTTACACCCTGCCCCCTACTGCCAAGCTGCCTTCCTGTAAACATCCTGAGAGACCCACCCTAGATTAATTGAAAGGTTAAGTTGACAACAAACTTAACCATCATATGTGGACACAACTATGCCATATGGAATCACCATGTTTCTATAATTTAGTTCATTTTAAATCACAGTCGTCATTCTTCCATTAGTTTTAGTTCAAGGCAATGTCTAAGAAAAGTGCTCCATTGCCAAAATGAAGACCCAGGTTACTCAGTAGCCCATTTATTGTTTTGAGTTATATTCATGTAATTCTGGCTGGAAGCTCATAAAACTACCATTTGTTATAAGTATCAAAACTCTCTTTTTTTTTAATATTCAAAAGAATCCAATCCCTAAATGCATCAAAAGCGTCTTAAAAATTTATACACACTTTACAAAGTCAAAGAAATTTTAAACCTTAAACATCACCTGTAAAGGTTTTAAGTAAGAATCTTATGAGAAATTTATGTATTGATATGTGAATATACTTAAATATGGACTAGGGATTTTTTACACAAGAATTTATGAAAATAGCAATTTTGCTCACACTTCTAAAAAAGGAAAAACTATGAACTCAAAGTTTGTCAACACTTGATATCAAATTATGAAAGTTTTCTTTATCTAGCATACAGTTTTAATGCCAAAGGGAACTTATATGTTTAGGGAAAAATATATAGTTGCTTTCTGTAGCCCTTACATTTATAGGATCCCTTTCTGAGTTATTGATGTACATGAAATGAACTTTCAGATGATGGTAGAGAGAGACTGGTATATTTCCCTAAATCATAGTGGAAAGCACAGGAGAAGAAAATAAGTCTTAAAATTCAGTAATCAGAGAAAAGCAATTACAGTGTGCAGCAGGCCTCTTGATCAATTTATTCTTGATACTTGGAAGGAAGAATAAATCCATGGGCTTTCTGATTTTCAGAGCATATATAATAGTGATAAAAATACTTTCTCCCGATGATAAAACCCTCTAGTTTTTCTCAGTCTCGCTACATAAATAATACTCATAATGGTGCACTTATTTGTTGATAACTAAACCATTTATTTCCTCATGTCAAGGGATCCTTCAGTTCTATTTACACAGCAATGACTCACCAGAAGCAAGTAAGATTCAGGGAAATACACAGTTTTTGCAGAGTGAAAATAATATGTTGGCTTTCCAGCCAGGCTTGTGAAAGTATTACTCTCCAGTCGTTCATTAGGGGAATGACAAGAAGGCAGTTCTGCATACTCTTTTGAATGATGAAAACTTCCACGGATGGCAGCTTCTGTAGTTTCCCAAAAACACTAAGCAACCAGATGTTCACAGATGTGCAATGCCATCCAGTCCTTAACATTGTGCTAGATTTCTAAAGGGACAAAGGGCTCACTGTCACCACTATCTATGAACACGGTGGATCCTGAAGAGGTCTGTGCCTGCCTCAATGCTTCAGCCGAGTCATGTACCAAAATCACAGATTGATATTTAATATGCCATGAAAGGATGAATGCAGTGTCAGGTGGCACTCTAGACATTATGTATACACTTTACTAATTTTTCCTTTCCTCTTTCATTTTTGTAATCATTATTATTATCACTGTGTGTTCCTGTTCCTCATTGAGACTGGTTTCCTTACCTGGGGGCTTATTTAGCACCGTGACTGTCAGTTTACTGTTTACTGTCAGGCTCAAGACAGTAGCAAAAATAATCAATGGAGCATCCACTGAATCTTAAGTATAATCAAGGTACCTAATATAGGAGATTATGACGTTACATATATTTCTTTGAATTACACAGATATTTCATTAAGAAGTTTTAACTCACTTTAAAGTGAAGATGATTTAAGACCTTCACTTTGATGCTGATTTTGTACTCATCTTCATTACTTTTATTCTGTAGTCAGCTCACCAATATGAGATCATTAATAACAGTAAACATGTATAATATCAACTCCAGGTGTAAACTCTAAATGAAACCAGATGTTTACTAGTGGTTGAAATCATATTCTAATGAGTACTTGTATGAATTTATCACTTTCTGTTTGTCAAGAGGAGTCCACTAGATGGTTTTAAGTATCTTTCTGCTAGTTATTTTTTGAAATTTCTCCCTTACTACAACTTTAAAATCTATTTACGAAAATTATATATATATATATATGTATGTATGTATATATATTTATAATTACATAGCTTATGTTTTCTGTATTATTAGATTTTAAATTCTTTACCAGAAGCCTATCACACCACCCTCCATCTTGCCCTTTATCTAGGATAGAGTGTTCTCTGTGATAGGGTCTGAATACTGGACAGAAACACAACCTGTAATCACATCCACAATTAGCTATGTTGGGCAAAATAATGTATCTGCTAGAACTCTTCCTTGCAGCTAACAAAACCAAGTTGAATTAATGAAAATAAGTAATTCATTTCATTTAATGGAGAGAATGATGAAAAGCTAGCCATATGTAGGTCTGCATGCTATCTACATTATCTTTGTTTTCTCCTCCCTATGTATTGACTTAACTCCATATAGGTTATGTTCATTTTCTTCAATAAGAGAATACTTCCTTTCATGGAGCACGTGTTTTAGTGGACTTCAGACATTTGAGCTATTTTGCCATCAAAATAAGGACAAATTATTTCTATCCCTTATTGCAAAAAAGAACAATTTTAAGTCTCCATTTGTCAATTTATAGGCTTCAATAGTACAACAAGCTAATATGACTGGCCAAGCTTGAATCAGGTGCCCACAACAATTTCATATCTATAACTAGAAAGGTGAAAGTACTTCCTCTCCAACTAACACAACTAAATAAGAAGGGTGAGAAAAATAGCTATTATTATTATTATTATTATTATTATTATTATTATTAGTTTTTCAAGGTAGGGTCTTGCTCTAGCCCAGGCTGACCATGTATTCACTATGTAGTCTCAGGGTGGCCTCCAACTCACAGTGATCCTTCTACCTGTGCCTCCTGAGTGCAGCACCTTCAAAGTGTCTTCATCTAGGCTTTGAGTTAGACCCTGTGTTATAAACATATAATTTTAATAAGTTTTCTAAATGTTTTAGATGTCATCTAGTATTATGCTTAGATAAAGACTGCTTTAAATTGCACTCCACTTAGGGAAAAACATCCTCGCTTTTCAAGTCATTGGAATAAATAAGAAAAGCAACAACCATAAAGACACTGAAGGAGAGTAATAGACTCTCAGCTTGAGAGCAGCTATTCATTGGGAACTAGAGTAATTTTGGGTCATTTTAATGGCAAGTAATTCTAAAGTAGTTCATCCAAGTAAGTCAGGGGAGACAGGTGTGGGGAAAGACACAGGAAGGGATGTTGCAAGGGCTGTAATGTATTAGCCAACCAATACCCAGGTGCTTTGTAGATCCTGAAAAAGATGAGACCAATCTTTTGAATTTCAACTTGCTGTCCCTCAAGACTATTTCTCTTGCCTTTCACTATCAAACCCTGTCCAACATAAAGAAATGTGATTTAAGCTACACATAAATTGAAATATTAAAAGTTGTGGCTGTAATAAACCACATAGCGACAGCTATGTCAATTTTAGCTCTAACATAATTACCTCATGAAATGTAAAGTAAAACTTAATTGCTAAGTTTGATCAGTTGTTAAAGAGCAAAGCATATCTAAAGTGCTTTTTCATCTGTACTTATTGCTCTCAGAGTAAAATTAAAAACAGCCAGTATAATTTCATACAGTGTAACTCAAATTAGGTAATGTAATGTAAAGCTTCTCACTTAAACTTTTTCTATTTCATTTTAATATATTGGTTTATTTTAATTGATTCAATAGAACAAATAGTACTGTGTTCATATAAAATTGGCTTCTATGGTAAATATTTAGGTTGGTAAAGAAATCACAATTAATTACTGGAGACTGGGGGCCATTTCTTCTAAGAAATCTTTCAGCATTTTCAAGGAATAACTATATAGAAATATTTCATGAGCACTGACTTCCACTTGCCTTTCTGTGATGTACTGCAGCAAGCCTCCAGCACTCACATTGCCTCATGCAAGTATAAACTATAGTTTTAATAAGAATCATAATAAATCACTGGCTATAAAATCATCAGCCTAATAAGAATCAAAAAAAGAATAAGAACAGCATGGAATTTTAATTTTAAGGATGGGTGAAAATTGGGCAAAGATGGCCTCATTTGAGCAAAGGTAGCTGCAGAACAGGATACCTGGAAGCCATCATGTGAGGCTTCCACCAAAAAGAAAATTAATGATAAACTATACATCAGTAGATGCTGTAAACTGAGTTTAGAGATATCACCAGTCCCTAAAATCCTGTCCCCCATGAGATGCCCAGACATGAGTGGGGGAGGATATAAAATGAAGGAAGTTGGAGACTGTGGCAGGAGGACTAAGGAAAGACATTAATAAAATAGAAGATAATATACAGGGAAACAGAGATGTAGTTAGGCATCTGTTTTGAGTGATAGAATAATACTAACCACTCAGTTGACTTGCTTTTTATCAGGCTTTTGATGTGCAGCCCACATTAGAGAGTGAGTCTGTTAGAGTCGATGTTATATTAATGGTAATTCCCTTCTATCCCCTCAGTTTACAAATTAGAAACTGAAATCCAAAGGTCACTGCACTGTCAGGAATGGTGCAGTCTAATTATTAGCAGAGCCAAGGCTAGAAGTTCAATTTCTGTGATGAACACATCTTCAATAATTTCTCTTCTGTAATTGCTGTGCAAAAAAAATACAGCAAAAAATGCAAAGATCATCTTCTTTAATGAGCTTAAACACTTACCATCTCAATTTGTCCACATTTTTCCTTAATGATTATCTCAAATGCCACATAACAAACAGACAACAAATGCAGAAAGGGTTTTCTTCCATTCCTGAAGCTAACTCTCCATTTGCTTTTTCAGGATATCTTAGTTCCATAGCTTTAAAAATTTATTTACTTATTCATTTGAAAGAGGCACAGAGTATGAATATGCTAGGGCCTCCAGCAACTGCAAACAAACTCCAGAAGCACGTGTCACTGTGTGCATCTGACTTTATGTGGGTATTGGGGTATTGAACCCAGGCTGGCAGGTTTTGTGAGCAACTGCCTTTAAATGTTGAGCCATCTCCTAATTCCTTACCTTCATATTTTATACTATCCTATTTATCTTACACTCTCTGGGTTTCATCCGCTCTCCTCTGATCTTACACATATATGCAGAATTACACTCAGAGCCAAGCACACCGAAATATCTCTTCACATATATGCCAGACAAAAATACCCTCAAATACATAGTCTATGCACACAAGCTCCTGAACTGAATCATCAAGGTTTGCTCGTGGACTTTATGCATAGGGATCTCTGAAAAATTATTTTCTAGAGACAATTACCCTTGAGGCTTCCTGATCTCCCCAGCACTGGGATCCACTGGACTCAGCTATAGCACTGACTTCCCATAGGCAAACGTGCTAAACGATCGCCTGTTTTCCACAGCCATCTCTAACTTTTGACAATTCTTGCTTCTCAACTGAGCAGAACAAGTACCACTTCATTCTCTTATGTGGACTATGTGGTGAATCACATCTGATTATCTGATATTTCAAATTTACTACTTGCTCAATTGATTTACCATTTTTTTTCAGGGCCATGTGCATTCTAGGCAAGAGCACTGCCCTTGAGCTATACCCGAAGCACCAGTCCTAATGTGAAACTCATCAGCATCTCCACTGCAGCTGGGTTGTTTCTTTCATTGATATAAAGCTCTATTCCCCATACCAAGAAGGAAAGCTTAGTGCTGTTACTGACTGCTCCTGGCCTTTCCCCTCTATTGCATCATGGAACATCTACCAGTCCAATTACTTGTCTTTGTCCATCTTGGGTCTTTTGTTTGTTTTGAACCCATAGATGCCTATCACTTTGATATATGCCTTTTCTCTCATACATAAAGGATACATTTGTTCTTTAGAAATATCTTTACTGAGAGGCTGGGATGATGACTCCGTGGATAAAGCCATCATCAGCCTGTTTGGAATCTCAGCACTCTCAGGAATGTAAGATTGGTGCAGTAGCCAGCCTGAAGTCCCAGTGCTTGGGAAGTAGAGACAGGTGATCCCAAAGACACACTGTCTAGCTTGACTATCCATTCTGGTTACCCCCAATTTCTATTAAGAGACCTAGTCTCTATAAAGCAGATGTATAGTGATCAAGGAAGACATCCATCATCAAGCTCTGGTCCCCCTGCACATGTACACATGTAAACAAGCACCTAAATACACATATTGATCCATAAACATGTGAATACACTCATGTTGCGGCCAGCTTTCTAGTTGCTGCACAGAAAGAACCCAAACAAAAGTGGCTTGTGGAGGAATGGGTTTATTTGGCTTATGTACTCAAGGGGAGACTCCATCCTGGCAGGGAAAACGATGGCATGAGCAGAGGGGTGGACATCACCTCTGCCACAGCACTGCAATCAATGGCAGAAAGGTGTGCCAAACACTGGCAAGGGGGGAGCTGGTTTATAACCCCATAAGCCCTCCCCCCAAAACACAACTCTAGCGAGGTTGTAATTCCCTAACTGCCATCAGCTGAGGATCAATCATTGAGAACACATTCATTTGTTTGTGGGGGACACCTGGATCAAACCATGACAACACACCACACACATACATACATATGCAAAAAAATCTCAGCTGAGTGTTTGAGAGCACAATGTGTGGATGATTAATCTTTGTAACTTCCATGAGTACTAGGAAAATGCATTTCATATTATAGTTATTAAAAGTCCAAATTAGCAAATAAGTATTAATTTATTTGCCAGTAATAAAGTCCTGATATACTTTCCTTACAAAAAAAGATATCAAGGGAAATAGTCATAATTTTAATTTATTTTGTATGATAACCTGTAACTGAACAATCTGTGTTGATTACACTTTAAATAACGATGGCTTTAAACAGTATTGAACAAATGCACAGCATAATCCTATGGGTATACTTGAATTTCATCATGATGATTGAGCATAAGTGTGCTTTGTATTTCGATGTATCAAAAAATTTAGTAGTCATCAAACACACATCAACACCAAAACCACAGTGATTTTCAACATATCTCCAGGATTGAAAAGAAATTGTGCCATTCATTTTATGCTTAAAGACTATTCTTTATTTCCCAGGTGTGATGGGAGAATATGAGCCGAAAATTGAGGTCCATTTTCCTTTCACGGTTACAGCTGCTAAGGGAACAACTGTTAAGATGGAGTGCTTTGCACTTGGCAAGTAAGTACATATTCTTCTATAATTAGACACAATTGTTTATTACAGCATGACATATCTTTTTGGATCACTTATTTTGCTAGATTTCTCTTTCCATGGTGGTCATAGTGCTTTTAAAAAGGACATTTGGAAATTGGCAAAGTAACTAATTCTACCGATGGTCCTCAGCATTGGTGTGGATGGCAAGGAATATAGTTTTGTTATTTTAACATAAAAGAAATCTCTAGATTATAGAAAAGATTTACATTTGTCTTGTCTGAAAATTTCAGTATCAACCTTAAATTTCAAGCAACAGTGGTGTACATGAAGGGAGGTAGAAAGAACAAAGTGCCATCTTCTTATCATACATAGGATCTAACTTCTAAAAAAAATATAAGAAAACAGCATTAAGTTACAAGAGAAATAGTTACAGTGAGGCAGGTGATCATGTCAATATCTCTTGAAATCACAGCATGAAAGCCTGTCCTGTAAATATTCCTACCTGTGACTTTTCCCAAATCAGAGAGATGAATGAGATCATGTACTTTGCCTGCAGCATGATTTTCTTTATGGAATCCCAGACCATATAGCTGCTTGTCAATGATATTTACAATGTGAATATTGGGATCAAAGGCAGGAAGTGAAGTTTGGGTCATCTTTGATTAGAGTACTGTGATTTATTTTAAACACTGTTGTTTTTTTTTTTAAATAGAATGAAGAACTCAGGGTCTTTTCAACATTCAAGGATCATAATTTGCATAAATGCATGTCAATAGGATTTGCTGTTTATTAGAATTCCGTTGTGATATGCAAACTCCCACTATAGAGTAATTTGGAGCTAAAACATGCAACAGAAATATACTAATAATAGTAGGGTAAGTCTGTGGGTAAGGAAAATATTAATAAATACAAAAGACTCAGGTAGAGGCAAAGGAATAAACATTGCAAATACCATGTGTCTTAATTTAAGACCAATATAAATAACACACCTGAGCAGTTCCACTCAAGTCCAAGTTAAACGATAGACTAAAAGCAAGACAATAAGTTTCTGAGCATCCATGTCTTCTCTTATGAAAATAATTCTCATTAGTACAAGTGTTTTTTTTAAAGAAATTAAAATGCATCCAGAAGGTGTTTGGGAAAGTGTCTAAGGAAGTCATCTAAACCCCAAATTTAATACATAAGATGAAATAATACTATCACAGTCAGCCACATGCTGCTTGGATGAATCACCAAACCAGGCACAGTTTATGGGAGGAAATGATTTATTCAAGATACAGATACAGGGGAAGTTCCTAAATGCAAAAGAGGCTGTTCCCCTTTCACAGGTCCAATAAAAGAGAGAAACCCAGCACCAACACCATACACACAGATCAGCAAACAGGCAGGAGGGTAGGATGGGGGAGGCAAGGAAAGAATTTCTTCCCCTTTATATAGGTTTAGGGTGTGGTCTTGCAATTCTATCCCAGACTTAATGGCTTCCTGAGTCTCTGGAATTTCCTTCCTGCACTCCCACACAGGAAAGGATGTTTACTTCCAGCTTCTTTGAGCTTCCTTACATCTTGCCCCTGCTGAGAGACTGCCTTCCAGTAAAAATCCTCAGAGACCCACCCAAGATAGTTAAAAAGATCCAAGTTGACAACAAAACCTAACCATCACAAATACCTTCAAATTCTTGTGTAATTTTTAGTCACTTGCCCATATTATTGTATCAACTATGCCTTCCACTGTTCCAAGTATGACTCTTAATTCTGATAAATGGAAAAATAATATATTCTGACTTGATGCCAAAGGTTTTAGTATATCCTGCAGTTAAATAATTCTTAAATGCCAGAATTTGTACTAAAGCCAAAATCAAAAGGAGGTCATATTGTAAAACAAATAAGAAAACTAGATTTATAAAGAAAAAACAATATAGAATCTTTCTCCAGGCAGGATTATTTAATAAGTTAGATGTATTTGTTTTTTGGAAATCTTGAAATATATTCAGTAAATTGATGTTTAAAGTCTCTCTCCTTCCAGGTAAAATCCAAATCATTTATATTTTTTAATCTTTTATTTTCTTCAGCTTCACCCATGCTTTCCTTGTTTCTCTGCCTTCCCCTAAATAAATAACTGAAAAAAGGAGGTTAAAAAAAGACATATTGCCTGAGTCAAGGTGGTCTCGGATGTGCATCTGATATTCTTTAAAAGAAATGTAACTATGATGAAATGATGAAAGCAACCAATCACTACTTAAAACTCACCAGCCACCCTCAGGAAAATAAACAAGATTAAAGAAATACCAGCTTGACATGTGCTATTTCCTTCCCAGCAACTTATCATGTGGAGTAGATCATCCCCGAGTCCCCAAATGATCACAACAATGTCACATGAATGAGTGAGCATCTGCCTGGTCTCACTCCTCCCTCGAGCTGTGCCCACTTTTGCAATTTGCTATGAGCTCCTTTGGGCCTTGGTTCCAAGAACTTCCATGTCTGTCAGTAGACATTGATCAGAATCAGGGCAACAGACTTCTCAGTGTGAGTTCCTAGAGTGCTTCAAGCAGATGTTTCTGTGAAATTTTGTGATCAAACCCTGGAATGTTGATCTCTTCTCCACCACCCTGCCTTATGCTCCAAGAGCATGTCCTGTTACCTGTTACCCACTTAGGTCCTCTCCAAATACACCACCTAAGACTACTTTCTATCTAATGCACTCCTATTATTACCTATCCAAATAGTTGTGTGAACATTTCCCTTCATGACATTTCATGGAGTTTAAAATACATGGAAACAGGGTTTTCTGACCTTACCTTTTGTCATGGTTTGATACAGGTGTCCCCCACAAACAATTGAATGTGTTCTGATCGATAGATCAATCCTCAGCTGATGGCAGTTTGGGTTTTACAGCCTCAATGAAGCTGTGTTGTTGGGGTGGGCTTATGGGGGTTATAAGCCAGCTTCCCCTTGCTAGTATTTGGCACACCTTCCTGCTGCTGTTTGCAGTGCTGTGGCAGAGGTGATGTCCAGCCCTCTGCTCATGCCATCGTTTTCCCTGCCAGGATGGAGTCTCCCCTCGAGTCCGGAAGGCAAATAAACCCATTCCTCTACAAGCCACTTTTGATTGGGTTCTTTTTGCGCAGCAACAAGAAAGCTGACTGCAACACCTTTCCAACCTGATCTTTCCTGATTTCACCATCTCTTTATCTGAATGCAGAAATAGCATTTACCATAAGATTTATGCTCATAATAAATGTGTAAGTGTACAGTGCAATGTTGTTTGCTATAGCATGACGTTGCCCACCATCTCTAAAACATAGTCATCTTGTGTTCTCAAGCCTTTACTTTGAATCCCACAGCTTACTCTTATGTCCTGGGTATACTTGCTATTTAACATAAGAACAAAAAAGCTTACCTTGATTTTCACCCCATATGATATTGTGTGAACATAAAAGAGAGATTCATCTTGTTTAAAGGCAAATTTGAAAGACAATGTGATCCTGTGTGTGTGTGTGTGTGTGTGTGTGTGTGTGTGTGTGTGTGTGCTTATCACAGTCACATTTGTAGAATCAATGACTTCATGGTTAAACAACAAAAACATACCACACAAAAGCTTCCTGTTTCTAATTTTGCATTTCCAAGCTACATTGGGGCAGTCTAGATTTCCTACTAGAAATCATTATTTTGTCATGTTATTAGGAATTAAATGCCTTTTAGTTATACCTCCTGTTCTGAAAGAAAAAAAGTTTTACCAGTAATGAATATATATTAAAAAGCAAGAGGTGGAATCCCACATTTTAATCACCTTATAATGCAAGTGGAATAGGTACCTTGAAAAACACTAGAGCTGTGAGCTGGGCATGGTGGCACAACCTTTAATCCCAGTACATAGAAAACAGAGTTGGGATGATGGCCTTGAGTTCAAGGCCACCCTGAGACTACACAGTGAATTTCAGTCTGAGCTAGAGCAAGACTCTCCCTCTTCCCTACTTCAGAAAACCACAGCTGTATGCAGGTCAGGTGTCAGCCATGTGCCAGGTCAGGTACTAGCCTTACTTCTGGGATGTGTCTCTGTCCTCACAGTAATGACATTCTGTCTTCCTCCAATTAAATGCACCACCATCAAAACCTTTCCATTGCAGTTTCAAGCATTACATCATTATCTGCTGCACGCCCTTACTGAACTTCCCACACCTCATGGTCAGCATTTTTTCTTAGAGAAATTATTGCCCTTTTTTGCCCATTATTTTTTAGTTGAAATTAAATGAGACTAAATAACAGCGGACATTTAAAACACTAAACCAGGAAGTGTCCTTTGATAGCTAAACAATCATATTCAAAGCATGTCAGTACATTGCTGCGTTAGTGGCAAATTATATTTTATTCTTTTTAAAAATTATCTTTATGATCTGTCCCTAGAGAGTTCACTTTCTATAGAGGGCATAATCCATGCAAGTTCAGTACATGGATAATTATAAAAATACATTAAGACTTTTCTGTTCTTTTAGGAAAATAGAAAACCATAAATGATTTTAGTTTATAAAATTTTACTATGTTTTGATATCAGCAAAATTTACCAATCTAATTTGAAGTTAAGTAAAACTTAGAATCCCATAAACTGCAAGTTGTCTTCTACAGAAACCTCTAGTTAAATCTAAATTTAGCAAAAATCATATGGTTTCTCTACAGGCTGCTGGGACAGAGCACTTCTAGAAACTGCTTTTAAAATAGAACTACAATATTGAGTTCAGGATTTCTAAAGTGACTGTGCCATTCTCTGTTTGGTAACGGTCAATTCTGCAAATGCATTTCCCAGACAAATGGGAAGTTCTTAAGTATGATCCATAGGGAAGCAGAGGTGTGTAATGGCCTGGGACATCAAGCAACGTGTAAAAAAAGTGGAGAGGCATTAATTACTTTGGAAAGAAAAGGCTGTTTTAGACATATGGAAGGTTATTATCAAGAGATTGCTCACAAGCTGTTCTCCAGTTTCAACAAGGTAAAAGGGAGTGAAATTCCAACAGCTTGGTATTAAACTGGAAGGATTGGATTGGCTGTAATGTGGAGTTTCTTGATAAAATGAGTTGTTACAGAGAAATAGGTTATCTGGAGAGGCCATGGAAGCCCTTCCCCTGTACTGCTGTAAGAATTTAATATTGCCCATTTATCTTCTAATGATTCAGATGCAGTGTTCACTAAATGGAGAAAAATGATCCAGGTCACATTTGGAAATGAAAACTTTAAACAGCGTTATTTGCTGGCTGCTCTTCCATGCACACGTGGAGGAAATGTGAGGAGCACATGGACAGAGGCAGGCAGACGGAAGTAACTGACTCCTGGCAAGTCCACTTCTGCTTGCCATTTTCACCTGGCAGGTGGCATTGCGGCCCTAGGAATTAAACATGATGGCCTTTCTAGAACATCCAGCAGCCCAGAGACCTTAGTTTGGGAAGAAGGCTTATTTTTGACACTTCCCAAGTATGTTCTTCAACACTGACACAGCTGTCCTGAGAGGCAGTTAGAGATAAAGGACCATAGAAGTCTTCTGTAGATCCTAATATATATTTCCTTTCTGTGGTTCTTTCCAAGTGAGGTAGGCAATTGAGAGTTTGTATTTACAACTGTGAGCTACAGCTATTTAACTCTAACTACACAAGTTGTGAGCTATTAACAGAGGGTAAAAAAATGTTTAACTTTATAATAAGGAGAGTGTGTAAATACAGAAAGCACATACCATTTGTAGAGGATTAGAGGAGAAAAAAGTTGTTCAAAATATTAAAATTTTGTATTTCTGCATTAAATAGTGGTGTGTGCCACTAATCCACTCAGGAGTCTGAGGCAGAATTATTAGTTTTTGACCAGCCAATAGCTGCAGAGTGAGACCATATCACAAAACTGATCCAGTGAAATGATATAAAACAGTCTTGAGAGGGAGGGGGCCCTCTAGAACCCGGACGGCTGAGAATTGGCCCAGGTTGATCTGCAAGTTTGGACAATCTTTCCTGTTATCCTTCACTGTTCTGAGAAGAATGATTTGCTCAGATAATAGTGACAGGCATCTGAAACCTAGCTAAAGCCAAAGCCTTGTCATGTCCTTAGAGTGCTCTGTCTGGGTACCACACAAATGGAGATTGCTAAATCTTAGTCCCAGACTCACACAGCCCAGGACAGAGGAGCAGAACTGGAAGGTGATATTTTAATTAAAGCATGGCTTCATTTCTAACTTCCATTCTTAAAGCCTTCTTTTCAGCAAGCCAAGTCTTCTTATACAAAAGCCATGCAGAATGCAGCATGTCCAGGACCCGGTAACACTGTTCCCTCAGTCTACAATACCTCACCATCACAATTCCACTCCAACATCTCGGCTTAAGTCAGATGGCATTTCCTCATTAAATCCTCCATGCTTTTCTTGAGAGTCAGCCACTCACCGTCAGCGCTTATATATGACCACACATATTTCAACATCTAGCTGCCCCTGGGACAGCTGCCTATATCTGTCTTCTTTATTGTGCTGCATTTTGGATCTCTGGAGTGTCGTTTTATGCAGTAGGTACTGAATATGTTCCCCGTATTGAATTCAAGTGTGAGAAATATGGACGATCTTTCACAGCAGGACAAGGTAATTGGCTTTGGTTTGGTCAAACAAATGCCTCAGATGCCGTTCACATGTATTGGCCCTGAAAACAATTCATAGACAATTTACATTAGGCGCAGTTTCCTGGCAGGTTTCATCTCACCATACGACCTTTTCAGCCCCCAGAAAGATCACTAGATATGCCAAATAACCACCAACATCAAAGAAGTAGAATGTGGTCAGTGATGTTTAAATGACCCTACACACAAGGGCCAGCTTGGGGTTACTCTGCAATCAGAGAGCCACGGGCTATAAAGCAATATAGGTTTATCTTCTACTGCAAACCTACAGGCTAATAGTGTTAGGTAATAGTGTTACAGGCAGAGTGTTGTAACTTTACATGTTCCTTATCTTGCTTGTTCAGCCATTAACATGCAATCAGATCAGCTGTGCTCAAAAGGCCTTGAACCAGTTACTGTAATAATTATGTGAATGACCTTTCCGAGCTCATCTGAAATCTGGTGGCGAGGTGGGAGGAAGAACACATTCAATTTCCTGCCCTTTTTACTTCCTGCTTATCTCTCTCAGCTAGCACTTACAAAACATCTTTTTGCACTCCATCAAATGCCTACTAGAGAACCAGGATGCTGAACTTTTTTTTTCCTTTTTATATGTTTATTGCAAATAAAAGGCACCAGTTAACAATTCGTAAAGTCATTTTTGCTGAATTTATGTTTTCTTTTTCCTGGTCTTTACAGAATTGTCTCAAATGGCTACCCCTGTGCTCCACTGTACTGTAAGAATGACAAATGTCCCTCGAAGGCATCCCACAGTACACATTTGGCAAATGCTCTTGAAGGAATCTGCTCTTTAGTTAAAGATTGATGATTTATTAATAGTGTTTATTTGGAACTGCCAGTCACTAAGGGATATAGGAAGTAAAAAATGAATTGGAGTTGTTTGGGATTTGTCTATCAAACTAAAATCAAATAGCCAAATCATTAGATTGACAGGAGATCTTGGGATAGGAGCCAGTTACTGGGTCTAGGAATCAATCAATGTTTGAATATCTCTGGGCAGTAGTACATTATAGAGTCAAAAATTGACCTAGTAAAGGCTGCCTTAGTGTTGCAGAAATCAAGGCTGTATCATCACTTCCCATGGTACCTAAAGGTGATGAGCACTCAGAGAGCATTAGAGACTACAGACCTCTCAGCCTGATGTCAATTTGTAGACAGGAAACGGAAACTATGCAAAACATGGCTAGACAGCAGAGGTGAGCTCAGACTGTCATGGGAAGTTTCTCCACTTCAGACTCTACAATTTTGGCATTCCTCCAGAATGCCAATCCCAATCATGGAAGGGTGCATTTATTCACTTTTCTAGTAGAAGTGGCATATAGTTCTAAGACCAATGCAGTATTCAAATGTAGATTCACAATTAACTACATCATATTTGTAACTTTCCCAGGGCTGATGCAGGACCAGTGAAAGTATCCAGGAGGAGAGTTCTATACATATGTTTAGGCCAAACAGGAAGACAGCTGGGAGGATATGATCCTATTGCACAGCCCCAAAGCCTTCATGAGATACACAATCCTAACACCATGAATGGAATAATAAAAGTAAAATTAATCAGAAAGTTGTTAACACTGTTAGAGGCTACTTAAAACTGCTAGCTTTCTCTCATCACTTAAAGTCAGGAGATAGGTCTGAAATGTTTTGCAGAGATCTCAAGTTAGGAGCAAATTTAGGTAATTTGTGTCCTTCCCCTTATCTGTTTGCTTTTTTTGAGATTATATATTCTGGGCTTCAACAAGTTTCATGTGCATGTTGTCTACAAATTTATGCTGAGTTCTCCTGGAGGTTTGTGTTACTCAGTGTTCATCTGTTCTGATGGTGGCTTAACAGCAGTGAAAGTTGACTTATCTAACAGAAAACCATCTGGAGTTTCTTAGAGATCTCATTCTATCCGAGGTGTTTTGACAACATTTAATTTTCAAATCTATCACAGTGCACAGACTCTCAAAACTGGTGTGTGTCTTACTGAAGAATTTGTGCCAAGAATATGAAGTCTATGTGTCATGTATCTATGATTGTCACATTTGTATTAACCGAGTTATAACGCTGGCAATATGTGCCCACTGAAGGAGAATCAATTTGAAAATTTAAAATGTTTGGTATGCAATTCTTAGAATGGTTTTAGAGAAGTTGGAAATTTGGTCATGAAACATTAATCATATAAATTGATTCATGTACTAGATCAAACAGGTAGAATAGGGGAAAGGAAAGACCCGACTCTTGATTCTGAAAATAGTGCTGTCACTTCAGCTTTCTTATTTTGAATTTGTTTATGATTTGAATAAGTTTTATGTGATCATCAAGCACTGAAAGTTCTATTAGAAATTTAACTGTTTGGCCAGGCATAGTGAGGCATGCCTTTAATCAAAACTCTTGGGCAGTAGAGAGGTAGGAGGATCCTTGTGAGTTTGAGGCAATACTGAGATTACATTGTGAATTCCAGGTCAGCCTAGGCTAGAACAAGACCCTACCTCCAAAAATAAAATAATAAAATAAAATAAAATTTCATGTTTCACCTGATGAACTCTCCCAACAGTAGTTAGAATTGTAATGTCACTCCAGTGCTTTGGATTTTGAAATATTTAATTTATCATTGCACTAACAGTAGTTGAATAAGCAGTGATGAAGCATGGCTTCACATCAGGGGCTTCATGTCAAACTCTTGCATTGTGATTAACCTTTAACAATCCTTCTGTTCTAATCTACCAGCTACTGGAAGCCTTTCAAGTCAACTTTTCCCATTTTATTCTATATGTGATGCACACAGTTCAAGCCCATTATTATTAAGATACCTTCCCTCTCTTATCACTGCTGCACTGAGGCTAGAGGGTCACTGTTAAAAAATGATTTGATTTTTGCTACACTGACTTTGTGACTGTCTCCACGTGTGATCACTCAGAGTTTCTGCCTCTCATTCTTTACCTGTTTGGTTGTGTGTTATACCCTGGGTATTGATTTTGACTTTTGTAGTAGTATTACCTAGTGATTCTGGGCTTCAGTTGACACCTGCATTGGCTTTATTCAATCCCTTGTTCCACAGTTTGTGGGTCCATGTTGTATTTCTAGAACTTCTTCCCATAGACAGCTCACTATACTCAGCAAAGCTGCAGTGAAGATCTAGTTTTCACTGTCACCAGAGGTGACCATCGGGTGGCCATACTGAAGAGAAAGTCCCAGTTATCTCTACCTCCTTCTTTCATATCTTCATCTGTTTTATCACCATTAACATGTCTTAAATTGGTCCTAAAAGCATGATGAACATTTGTTGATGGAATTGACTAGTGTATGACTGTAACAAGTAACTCTGTGTGCTCAAAGGGTAGCAAGGTTAAACTGATGTGCTAAAAGAGTCTTTTAAGAGACCACTTGTGGGTAGGCATTTAGATTATAAAAATCCAGCCTGTGTTTCTGAGAAGCTGTTTCTGAGCCTGTAGCTTCACCTTGGTAGGATCTCAAGAAGTGATATCTATTCCTGTATGCACAAGTTTTAGAAACAATTGTATTTGTGTTTTATGCTGTTTGTCTCACCAAGTGTGATAATGTTACAGGAAACAGTTCTAGCAGTTCAGAAAATAAGAAATGGCATCAATAATATAAGACTAATAAAAAACATGGTGGCTTCTGAACTGATAGCAAAATGGGTGGATTTCTTGTGGGCTTTAACTTTTAAGCTAATCAGACTGATGGATATCTCATTTCCTCTCAAAGTATTCATTCATATATATATATGTATATATATGTGTGTGTGTACATATATACATATATATTATATTAGTGGTAGTGTAGTGTAGTGCCAAGGATATGGAGTTACATTTCATTACTGATTATTCAAATTCTCAGTTATTTCAGTGATAAATCAAATATTTCAAAATCCAAAGCACTGGAGTGACATTAATATATATATATAAATATAAATATATATATATATATATATATATATATATATATATATATATATATATATATATATATATATATATACATGTCAACAAGAGGCAAACATTTCTTCAGGTACTGTTAATACCAATTTATTTTCATTAATTCATTATTGCTTTTTATTTTCTGAGATATTTTGTCAATTGGAACATTAACTGACAAAATGCAGTTATATATTATTTAATGCAAAATCATTGAAAAATATATAAACTCATGAACTTGTATAATGTTTTCTGATAGGCCAGTATTTTTATAATGATTACATATTTAATTTGGTGATTCCCCATGAAATTTTAAGGAGGCCCTTTAGCCTCAGTTATATATGTATAAATCAGGATTTAATATATAACATGCCAACATGAATTTATTCTTTTGTGATATTTTTACCTTCCCATTCAAATTCACAGTGAAATTTCAAGATACATCATATGTGTATCTTTTGTCTTTCTAACCAGTGTAGAAATGAAAAAAAGTCTTTTTCTTATAAAGATGCTCATCAAGACCCCTAGAAGATCATATAGAGAGCTCATCTGTTCTCTCTAGTCTCAACTAGAGAGTAACCGAGAATGCTCCATCAGTGGACTTAGAATATCTTTCGTGGTATCATACAGCTTGAAAACAGGCATCACTACAGGTTCCATCAAGTACATTAACCACATCTCTGATGCTACATGTTAGAAGTAACTTTAGTTAACTTCAACAGTACTGATTAGTAAACATTGCTGTGAAGTTAGATACCACAGTTTCATATTGAATGGTAGAAATATAACAGCACTACTTTAACATGAAATTAAGTAAATGTATCTATACACAATATATAATCCAAGTAATTCTGATTTACCTTATATTTCAGTTATTATCACCTTACATAACTCACTTTATGATCAATCATTACATTGGAGTATTTGCTATTTCATGGGAGAGTGAAGTAGACGTTTGTATTTCTTTATCATTGCTGTTGCAGATTTAGGTATGTTTTGTTATTCTGTGTTCATTGCTCTGGTTGTGTATTTGAGTTTTAAATTTAATATATGTAATGGCATGTGCTTAAATTGGATTTAATGTGTTTCTTTTGTGAAGGATACATAACTGTGTGTGTAGGTTTGTGGATGTACATGTTTGTGAATAAATGTTTAACTACTCAGAACATCTTCAGACAGATTATAAAGTATAAGTTTAAATCTTTCATCTTGATTTGCCTTTCTTTAGTTTGAAATGTCAGAGTAGCATCTAACTATCTGAGTATCTTTCATGATACCAACACACTTCAGAACATATTGCAGGGCAGATCTTTATAACAATGACATTTTAAAACCAAAATATAACTCCAGATAATGACCAATAGATATAAAGATGGCATTCAGTACGGACAATAGTCTGCTGCTGTTGTGTAAAGCAAAAGGCAAATAAGTACTTGTGAAGAATCCTAGTTCCTATATTATCTACTTTTGGGTTAAATCAATCTACATTGCATTTCGAATGTCTTATTCATGGTCATTTTCTCAAAAGAAGCTATATTCTGAAATCAGGTCACTTGTTTTATAAAATCTCTCCAGAGAAATGTAGCTTTCTCAACATTAATGGAGAACACACCTCACCATTTGCTGCCTGGAGAAAGAACATCTTCCTACCTCCACTTGGCATAATATCATTGCATTGCTGTTCTGAGAGCAAACATAGATGCTATAAGCTACCCTTCCATATTCTTCTTACGTTAGTATCTTCAAAGTCCAGCTGCACACACTATACATTGTGGTTTAATATACATCAGTCTTAATTGGCAGTGTTTTCTTCCTTAGCGACCCTTAAAAAATTGTGGGTATTATAATCACAGTAAACTTGGAATTGATGGATCAGAATAATTAAGGCTGGAATAGTGTGAAGTCAACCTGAATCAGAATGAAGACATGTCCTCAGTTTATGTGGCATAATTTGCACAATCTGAATTTGTAAACAAAGATATCTGTGGCTCCAGAAAGCCTTTTGAATACCATTTTTTAATCTTATAAAATCCACAAAAGTTATTGAAGCACCCATAGTCTTAGCTACCCATAACCATGCCATCTCTGAGTCCATGCACACATGCATGTTACAAGAGGTGATTGGATCATAAAGTAGAGAAGAATGGTAGAGAAGAATGCTTCAGCCATGGCTTTTGTTGGAATCTTGTGCTTGTGGGTTTTAGTCATTGAATGTAGTAAGTCACAGTAAGTCATTTTTATTTGAATAAAAATACAGAGTAATACTCAGGAGACTATAGTGAAAATACTATTAGTTTGGTTTATTTTGTTTTACAATTAAAATAGAATAATAGGATAAATTAGTACTTTCCAGGGACATAATTGCAGATTTCAATTTGAAGTAATTGACCACATTGCTAAATTCTTTGCTCAGGCTACTTTTAAAAAGGTATATTGACATTTAGTTTGAACATAACATAACAGTTGAAGTATATATGAAAACATTCTCAACCATATGCATTGCTGCCAGAATGAACATAACCAGCTCTTATAAAATTTTCACATGCACGTGTGCAGTCCCTCTCCACTTATCTTCTGTGCATCCTATCCCCAAGCAAATCCTGATCAGATCTATTGTCTATCAATGTAAATTAGATTACATTTTCTAGATACCTATATTAATTGAATAGCTCAATGTGTATGTTTAATTTTTATATTGATGCAGGATTTTGGAGTCCAGAGAGGGATGAGATCTCCATAAAGATGCAGGAGATCCTAGACATGTGGACTTCAACTTTTGAGTCTTTGTCTAAGTCAACCAAGAATTTAAAATACAAACTCCGAGAAGGATCAATTATGAATTATTTATTTTAGGAAGAGTTGGGATCCAGTGGGAAAGATAGCAGAGAAGCCCAATATTAAAGAAGTTATCCCCTTTCTCTGAGATGGAGAAAAGTCTCTCTTGCATAGAGAGATCTCCAGAGAAGAAGCCCCTGGAGAAGGGTCTTACACACATGTAAAGCAAAGCAGGAGAGCCCTAACCCAAAACATGCCTTTTACATAAGGGATCAGAGAACACTAAGTGACAGTAAGGGGCTCAGAGCTTAAAGAGAAACCACCCAAATGGCAGAGCAGGAAAGTACTCAAAAACAAACAGGAAAGCACCTGGACAAAAAAATTCTCCCCCAGGCTGGGAAGGGTGAGGGTCAACATAGGAGATCCCACTAACATAGTCAAAGAGCCAAGAACTTACCAAGGGATCCAAAGAGAAAGGCAAGAGAGAGGGATTCACATATGTGGTTTATGAGATTTGTACGGATCAAACATTCAATTAGGATGAGCCTCATGATTGGACTTGGATGTGTCAGGGAGAAACCTGGTTGGTTGGAGGACTCAAGAGGCTGACTCAGGAAGGGCCTGCCCACAGGTGTGCTCTGCTAGAGATGGGGGGGATGGGGGGCATACAACCAGGCAGGGCAGCTGAGGAGTTGTTGCTTGCAGTCATCTTGGATGAGACTGGGTTAGATACAGACTCTAGTCCTGCAGGGCAGGCAAGGTGGCATTCATGTTCTCCTTGGGCCTCTGTCCCTGGTTGATTGCATATTTAAAAAAAAAAAAGAATAGCTTCCAGGCTCTTATTCTCTATCAATATATTTTCCTTTTCATTATAATGATTACTTTTCAGGTTGATAACAGTTGTTGAATGTCAATAGATCATTCCTTTGTATGGCTCAGTGGTATTTGGTTTTATGGTTAAAGTGGATGCTCATTGATTCACCTATTAGAGAAATTTTGGTCAATTCCAATTTTCAGCTTTTGCCATCAAGCTACTCTGAACGTTTATTCACAAGTGTTCATATGCACATAGTATTGGTTTTCCTTCATTAACACCTGAGGGAAATGGCTAAACACACAATGAACAATGAGACTGTTTTCAAAGTGGTTGCCAAATTCACAATCCTACCAGCAGCATTACTAGGCATGGCTAAATGATATGGTAACAGTATATCGAGTTTGGTAAAAGAGGTCCAAACAAATTCAAAGATACTTGTTCTTCCGCATTCTCCTCTGCCATGAATGAGGGTCCCTGGGGTCAGACATCCTCGCTGCCTTTGTTGAGCCGGATTTATCCATTTTAGTGGAACATCACAGAGTCTCATTATTATTTCAGTCTGAATTTCCTTATGACATATGAAGAGTGTCCTTTCAGAGTAATATGTGGCCTGATACACCTGCCTGTTGCAGTCAGCTTTCTAGTTGCTGCACAGAAAGAACCCAAGCAAAGTGGCTTAATGAGGAATGGGTTTATTTGACTTAAGGACTCAAGGGGAGACTCCATCCTGGCAGGGAAAATGATGGCATGAGCAGAGGGGTGGACATCACCTCCACCACAGCATTGCAAACAGCGGCAGGAAGGTGTGCTAAACACTGGCAAGGGGAAGCTGGCTTATGACCCCATAAGCCTGCCCCTGACAACACAGCTCCAGTGAGGTTGTAAAACCCAAACTGCAATCAGCTGCGGATCTATCAATCAGAACACATTCATTTGTTTATGGGGGACACCTGGATCAAACCATGACACTTCCTTACATCTTTTGGCCCAATGTTAAACAGTTTGCTTTCTTTTCATTAAGTTTAAAGAATAGGAAATTTTGCCTAATAGATAGTTATCAGACACACCTTTTACACATAACTCCCCCGTGTATCTCTGTCCTGTATTTTATTATGTTTAAGTGCCAAAGAGGCTAAATTAGTTATTTGGGAGATGTTGGATATTATATAAATGGCCTGTGGCATGCTAAGCATTCTGCAACTGAGCTCTATCCCAAGCTGAGGGTTGTAGTTTAGTGAAGCCCTGAATATTCATTCTTTTTTTCCCATAGGTTCTTCTTCTAGTACCAAAAGATATTACCTCTAAAGTGATTTAACCAAACACAAGGTAATACAGACTTGTCTAATAAAAACTGAACTTTTCATCTACCAAAATTCAAAATTTGAATTTAAAAAATATATTTGCTATCCCCACTATAATGTATTGAGTTTAGAATGTTCTGCATAGCTATCTATTTGCTGTCCACACTATAATGCACTGGAATGTTCTACATAGCCTCATGTGTTTTCAATATTTGGTCCCCAGCTGGTGGTAATTTGGGAGGTGAAACCTTGCTGGAGGAGGAGTTTCCCTCACTAGACATTCAGGTTTATTAGCACCCATCTTACCAGCGAAAGCTCCGCTCACTCTCTGGCTGCTTTGTCCTATCTATGTTGGAAAGAAATGCTGTCCAGCCTCCCCTCTACTACCTTTGCCCAGTCATGCTGAAACTTTCCCTGGAGAATCTATGCCAAAATCAACCCTTTCCTCCCCTCACTTGCTTTTGATCAGGTGTTTTGTCCCAGCAATGAGAAGGTAACTACAACACCAACAAATACATTCCTTTAGATTGCTGAGCCAATGAAACCATTAGAGCCAGTTGTTTTACTAAATGTATTTGTATTAGTTTTAGTTGATAGAATTTTCCCATGTGTTCTGTTTCCAAGGAGGCACTTGAAATTAACCAGTTTGAAAACTGAGTAGTCTTAGCCAGGTGTGGTGGCTCATGCCTTTAATCCCAGCACTCGGGAGGCAGAGGTAGGAGGATTGCCATGAAGTCAAGGCCACCCTGAGACTACAAAATGAATTCCAGGTCAGCCTGGGCTAGAGCGAGACCCTACTTCAAAAAAACAAACAAACAAACAAAAAAATAAAATTGAGTAGTCTTGTATTTTAACTTTGCTGTGTGATGATGTTACTTGGAGATATTTCACTTTTTCTGGTGTTTTATTTTAAGACAGGAACTGAACAATCTTTAATGTATGCTTTATTTACTCTATTATTGAGGCTAAACTTTTCTCAGTATTCTGCATTCATTGTCTATATGTATTTCCATCTTTTGTTCCCCATCACCTTTGGATCTCTTCTTCCTTTACACTGCTTTCAATTTTCATGCCTTGTATATGTACATGTATATAAATTTATATCTGTGTTCCACATAGGAGAAAACATGTCCCGTTGAATCTAGCTTACTTCACTTACCATGACCCCATTTATCTACTTTTCTGAGAATGCATTGGTCTCTCTTCATAGAGCATAGGTTTTTCACTGTTGAGACCTTCTTCATCTGCAGAGTCTGCTCAGTACTAAAGTGGATACCAGAAGGGAATCTTCTCTGGGTCTCCAACACCCTCTCCCTTCACAGCTCTCCTCCTTCAGCATCCTGGGCTCTGGTTGCTTCAGCTTTCCTAGATTCCCCGAGCTCTCCCCAACCACAGGAAGAAAACTGTATTTGTCTCCATCCACTCCCTGTGCTGGCCTTAGAAAGCTTGTCCAAGGAGAAGTTGTATAATTTAATAAGTTTTTCTAATATATTTTAGGAACATCTCTTTTCATATTCTGATGTCCAGTGTTTTGAGACTCATTTTAAATATATTTTGTTTACTTTCTTGTTTTTTTTTCTCTTCAATTGTGTTCACTTAGTAAGATGTAAATGAAAAGCATAAAGTAAAGGCTGGTCCACACCTTCCTTATCTAACCAAGAATATAAGAATAAGTCAATGTCTAAATGGGAGATGCAATATCCTGACTGTCTTTATTTGAAGAAATGGTGCACAAACTGAAAATTTACCAGAATGCCCCATTGAAAAAAAATCCTTCTTCAGAAATAGTTCAAACCAGCTGGGTGTGGTGGTGCTCGCTTTAATCCCAGCACTCGGGAGGCAGAGGTAGGAGGATTGCCATTGCCGTGAGTTCAAGGCCACCCTGAGACTACAGAGTGAATTCCAGGTCAGCCTGGACTAGAGAGAGACCCTACCTAGAAAAAACAAAAAAAAATGAGTTCACACCATGGACAGTGAAATAGAAAGCTAGGTACTGTTCTAATTTGCTCTGCAATCTTCAAAACCTGAATATTCATCATTAAACATATAACCTATAGTTCTCATGTAATTGATAAAGGAAGGTGGTAAATGGCAGGACAACCTAAGACTGGTGATTTGAGGAACCCAATTTAAATATTACTTTGATTATCAGTTATACAGCATTGCGTGTGTTATCTTATTTCAGTCTCATTTTCAAAATATATAAAGTAGTAATAGTAATACCAGTCCCATGGACTTCTTCCTCGATGTTTTCAAAAAAACACTAGTTAGTTTTATAGTCTTCTTAATTGTTAAAGAGCATCTCATATACCCCAGGCTAGCCTCAAACTCCCTGTGGAGCCAGAACAGAACTTGAATACATGATGCTCCTTGCTCTACCTCTGAGAGCAGGGATTAGAGGCGAGCACCACCACACCTGGTCTTCAAAGTCCTGAGGCTTGAGTCCAGTGTCTCCCGCAGGTGCAGCAAGCACTCTACCAAGAGAGCTGCATCCCAACCTGATCTTTATTTTCTTATTATTTTAACATAGAGAGTCTTCATGTCTTTGTGTTGAAATTCTGACTTTTGTTTTCTGAGATATTTGTGGAGCACTATGTGCTCTCTGGAAGTGCGGCATTCTGCTTCTTCCGAAATGTCCTCCCGAACACTGTCCCTCTCAACCAAGCCTCAGCACTCCATCACTCTCACTGTCAGCTGCCATTCCGCTCTTCATGGTTTCAGCTGAAAATTGATGGCAGGAAATTCACTCTCTAGCTTTCTGCTGACAATGTATATCACCATGTGGCCTAGTTTCAGACAAACTCGGAACCTATAAAAATATTTTGATACATATGAAATATCAGAACCTTTTCAGTTTTATCTTTCCCAAACATTCCTTTTTCTCCTACTCTGAATTTGATGACTATTCTCCAGAGTTAATTTTCATATTAAGTCAAGGATGACATTTTACTCTGGATAGAGTTAATACTTACAGTATTGTGTATCATTACCTTAGCATCATGCTTGACATACCAATCTGATGCAATAGCTGAGAGTCCACAAAAATAACAAAACCGAAAGGCCATATGTCAAGCATTGGGAGGAATAATGTTTTCTGATGAAATGGAAAAATCTCATACCATTACACTTTCTAGTTTAATTACAGCTACAGTAATAACAGCTTGAGCTGGAGAGATGGCTCAGCAGTTAAAGGTGCTTTGCAGAACCTGACAGCCCAAGTCTGATTCCCCAGTACTCACATAAAGGCAGATACAAAAAGTGGCATGTGTGTCTGTAGTTTGCAGTGACAGGATGCCATGAGCCTCCAATTCTCACACACTCTCTCTTTCTCTCCATCACTACCTTTCTCTCTCTCTCTTCCTCTCTCTCTATTAAATAACCAGTAAGATATATTTTAAAAGAGTGTGATGCTGACATTGAGTGATATGCCAGACAGAATAACTTGAACCAGTATCTGATGAACATTCTAATTGTGTTACAATATGGATTACATACATCTATGATTTAATTATTTTCAGTCCCAATGTCTTAATCCCTCAATGATACAAATACAAGCAATGTAATTGAATGCAAAACTCAATACAACCAAACATGTAGAACTGTGAAGCCTGGACACTAAGTCTAAGTCTATTTCTCCAAAACTGATTGGCTAAGGAATAATCGATCCCATTTACTGGGCTATTTGTACCTCTTGCTTTTTTTTTTTTGTTAATGTTAAAATGTGTTTCACTAAATTGTGTTAATTTCAAATGTACATATTAGTCATGAATCCTCAAGCTAACTTCAAATATATACCAAAATAATGACTTGTCAGTATATTATTGATTATAAGCTGATGCTTTCTTTTAATAGTTAAAATATTATGGGTGTTTCTGCATTTTACTTTAAGAAAAATTCATTTGAAACATTGGGCTCCATTAAGTGAAACGAAAGAAGTAGCGGTCATCCCAAATGGAACCTATGTTGTACTTTGAGCACATTTAGTTCTGTATCCTGGGAACAGGTAGGGAGAATGGGTAGAATGAATTTGTTCAGTATAATGAAATCACCATGACTACCAAAATATGAAATAATGTGGCTGTAGCAGAGAATAAAATTCACTATTTGAAAAGTTGATGAGAGTGGTAGTTCTCTCATTCATACTGTGTATCATTAGCATAATCTCAATGAACTGGGAGGTGATAGGTTCCCTGAGACTTTAGAGTCAACTATGCACACATGCTGCAGGGATGCATTGTAACCTGAACTGCTCATCTCTCCATTTTATTGCAATATACACTGCGGAGCCACAGAAAAGATATGCATGATTTTGTACATTGATCACACATAATAATGACTTCAAAGTTCTCTCTTTATTTAGAAGGTTACACAACATTATTATCAGTTTACTTACTTAGGAAACAGGAAAAAAAAGTAAAGCCAAGCTTTGGGCTTTGGTGAAAGATAAATGGGATACTGTGTAAAATCCTGAAACAGAAGAAAAGGTCAATCAATCATAGTTATATGGCTTGATCATCCAGCAATCTCCAATGAATCAAAACCTGGAAAACTTCCCAATCACAATTTTTCCATGAATTACTGCCTATGATAGAAATTGAGTAACAGCCAAAACTTTCCCATAAAGTCACAGAAGCTGGTCTCGAAGTCTCATGGTGGATACTTCCCAGCAAACTGTATGCCCTGGCTTCACACAGCACTCTGGGGCTATGAGCATTCCTGTCGGTGTGTCTCATTGTTGATGAACAAAGGAGATCTCTTACTTTCTTCTTTCCCTTACTTGACAGAAATATAGTTTCAACCATGGACTCACTAGTTCTATATTACCAAATTTCTTATGTGCCCAACCACTCATTCTATTTAACTTTGATCAATACTTTAAAAGCTTGGGAGTATATAATAGTAAAATAAAATGACTTTATTTTTGTATGACTGCCCTTGTGTTCTGAGATAGCAGTTATTCTCCGGGTATTACTATAATTTCACATACAGCAAGTTAAATTATTTTATTTGAATATTCTGAATATTTTTCTGCTATTATAAATAGTTGTGTTAAATATATATAAATATATATTTTGTTGTATTATGTTAAGGAACTATATGTTATTTCACTAAAAACTATTTGACTATTTGCAATATTTGCAATCTCAAAGGCTTACATTGACACAAGCCAAAGCAAGATTTGACTCAAAATGAATTATATTTAAAATATTTTAATATCCTAGATGAAGAACATATTTGATATATTATTTCAAATTCAATTAGCAAGGAAAGTACATTGAGTGGCTTCAAGTTTCTTGTTTCTTGCAAGCAATGTGCTTCATAGAAAAACCATTACTGTGAATCTTATTTTAGGATCATCCTAATCCGATGGATTTGTTGTGATTATATATTTATAAAAGTAAAAGCTGGAAAAGTATTAAGAAAGGACGCTGACAGAATCGGCTGCATAAGCCCTGCTGCTAAGAAGCATTACTTGTGTGTGAATACATCTGTGTACTTATGACACTGGTCACTTGACTCTGTATATTGCTTTTAACCCTGCAATCTGTTTCCTTATTGTGACTCATCTTGAGGAAGAAGAAATTAATAAGCCTTTTTTACTAAATGAGAACTGTTTGTTGTTTTCATGTGACCCCTGTGTAGTCATTAAGAACAAAAGAAGCCTAATCACTATAAAAGAATGTCATTTAATTCTCACTTTAATCTGTCATTATGAATTTTTAATAAGTATTTCTTTGAGTTTAGAGCTTGAGTTCCATTATTTTGATAGCAGAATATAGTTGTGAAATTTCTTATTTAACCTTTTGTTTTAATGTCTACTGCTTTGGAACCTGAAGTCTGTGTACTTTAACGAAATTCTCTGGACTAGTAGGTACAAGGCTGAAAATTGAATAAGAAGTTGATATAAATAACGGATAGTCACAGATTTGTGGTCTTTCCGTAAAGTAGATTATGTTTTTCTTATGTATTTTTTAATGGACAGCTCTACTTTCCACAAAGGATTTAAAAATTGTCTAAGGTAATCACCTGTAATGGATATAGACAAGTAGACTTTGTGATGTTCTAATCTATAAACATCAAATTTGAGAGGAATGCTAGCAAACAAGTCAGCTTTTTTGCCAGGACATCGAAAGTTATATTAGATAGGAAGAGGAGAATAAAACAGAACAAAAAATAAGAGATCTTGGGCTGGAGAGATGGCTAAGTGGTGAAGGCACTTGCCTCCAGTGCCTAAGGCCCTGGGTTCAATTCCCCAGGACCCACATAAGCCAAATTCATTCTCTCTCTCTCTCTCTATCTCTCCTTGAAAATGAATAAATAAAATATTAAAAAATAAGAGAGCTTGATTAAATGCATTGTATTGTGTCCATGTGTGAAATCAAATTCAATCTAAAATAGTCAAGTGGGGACAGCAGATGGCCATGACTTTTGAGCCACACCTCTCTCTGTGTTGTCTGCAACACAGCTCCCTCCTGATTTTATCCAAACTTGCATTTATAATTCATCATCTATGTACTTTTCTGTCTTTACCAGCTATCCTTTATGGAGTAGAGCTTTAGGTTTTGGCCACTCTCTCCTGCATCATTAGCTCCCTAAGCACAATTGTATACTTTATTATTTGTGTACCTCTCATCTGGCTTCTTAGCACAATGAAGAGGACCCCTTCCCTCCAATTCCTTCTTAAGGAAAGAGAATATGTCAGATTTAGCTTCCTAAGAGAATAGAGAAAATCAGACAAAAATCCCCTTCATGGAAACTTCTCACCATGCATGCATGTCATTTTCCTTAACTTTTTTTAGAAAAACCAAAGGGCATCTCGCCACAAGCCAAGTGCAGATCCAACTTCCTTATGTGTCTCATGACCTTCTGCTTTCTCAAGAGTTGTACTGCCTTAATTGCTAACTTGCAACTATTATCAATCACTTCTCTTTGTGCTCAGTCTTTCTGAAATGCATGTATTTATAATCATAATGTTACAGTCATAGAAGAGTTCACTCTCATGTCTTTAATTCCTCTGTACTATCTATAAATGAGAGGAAATTTTACCTCCTGTGTTATAGAGTTGTAAACAACCAGAAATATACACAGTGTTCTGAACAAAGTCCAACATGTTTATCCTTGGGCTATCAATGTATGACCTGATTTTAATCTTGCTTATGTCCAGGGCTTTGTTTTAGCTATCCAAGTAGGGTTTTGATCCAGGGAATTTAAAGATGTAGACCATGCACTAGTTTCCCGTTCACTAGAACTAAGCTTCTCAGAGGCACAGAGACGACCATCTGCTGAGGAATCAGAGACTGTTTAACAATAGCAGCACTGAGCACTTGTAAGAGACCACCTGATGGCATGGATAACATGTTGGCATGCTCTCTTACTCTCCCTTGAAGAAAAAGTTTACTGAGGTCACTGTCCTAGTCTCAAACATAATATTTTTTTTCCTTGTAAAACATATAAGAGATCTTCAATAACCATTAGGAAAAATAAACTCTTACAAACAATTTTTATGGCATTCTCTACTCATCCCCACCTGTTTCTTTAGCTCCATTACTGCCCGCTCTTATCCATGCACAATCATACTGACAATATTTCCAGTGTTGAAATTCAGCATTTTGTCTCAGGACTCCAGGAATCAGTTAATGTTGTTGGATAAATGTTCCTTGTTGCTCAATCTGAAGCGAAACACTGCTTAAACCAGACCTTCTTAGGCTCACTGTTCCTATCAACATACATTCCAGCAATCATGCCTAGTACTCTTTGAGTCATTTCTTAATTCGTTATTGAATTTCACATCAGCTATGTTTACAACTATAATTTCCAGATCTATTGGAGAGCTCAGCACATTTTACAAACATTAGATATAATGTTGAGGGAATGAATGAATGAAGAAATGAATATTCCACAAATTTCCCTGAGCTGTCTGCAGACTTGGCACTTAGCTTTGTTTCTTGGTGAGGGTAGTTTAACATGTGATCATCCTGGTTTCTCCTCATTTTTCCAGATTCAAGGGTCTCCTCTGGTTTGGAGAATAAGAAGCAAGTGACATATCACATCTGAAGAAAGGATCTGTTTAACTGCTTCTGTATGTGACATGGGTTACTGGCTGCTGTTGACTGCTCTCTCCACCATGGGACTTTTTCAAATGGAAAAAAATGGCAATGTTTTGCAATCATAAAAACAAAAAATGCCATACACACCAAACCATGATCACACACACAAAGACCACTAAGATTTTGTGCCTAAATTAAATTTGCCCAAGAAAATTAAAAGTGACTCAAGTCCTTAGCAGAACTAATACCATGGGAGGCTGTGAGTTAATGTGCAATCATACATTCTGAGTCAGGAGTCATTACACAGAGAGATCTAAGGCTTACGCTCAACTTAGATGCAGTTAATTTCTTTCCTTAACGGCCAATTAGAGAACTCATTTGAAGGCTGTGACAGTGTCCCTTTACCGCAAGGGAGAGACCTTCAAACATAGCCCTCTTAAGAAGGATCCTGCACAAATCCCACTACCTACCCCTGAAAGTTTTCAAAACTTTCAGGGGGAAACTTTTGCCTTCAAAATTTTTGCATAATATGTGGATATCAGTTATCATCTACATTGCCAATTGAATTCCACCCCCCCCTCACCTTTTTTTTTGGAGCTACAGGATCATAAAAGGAAAAAAAATCTTTTGGCTCAATAGCTTTTTTTATGATGACTTTTTATGTGCTTTCTTAGAGAAAAGTTATAAAACTTGGTTCTTTCACTTTCTGTCAAAGATATACAATGTTTCCTTCTTTTTTGTGTAAACCACAAAGGAGCCATAACTGTGTATATTTTCACATCAGATGTAAAATTCATGTCTCGCTTGTGACTTATGCAAGGCAAGTCGGAAGCTCCTTTAGACAGCCCTACAATTTGTCTGGGAATGGTGATTTGAGGTTGGGGAGTACTTTCCTCTGAAATCATTAAATCTTTACAGCTAAGTATTGTTTCTGCCTTGACAGATTCTACACATTACTTCATCATATATATAAAAATGATCTTTAAAAATGTCTTTAATGACTTCAACGATAAGCAAAGTTCACCCGATATTTCCCTTACTTTCCAGAACTGCATTTGGAGTCACTTTTTATCCTGACACATTGCCGATGCGTCATGAAAAGCAGTGTTGGAACCTCATTGTAATTTCGTACAACCTTCCAGCGTTAATAGACATTTCTGAGCCACATGAATAACAGTATAACATGATCCTAAAAGCTCCGTCCTCTCCACTTGCACATGAAAATCGAATGTGAAATTCAACAGATCTGTAGTAGGACAAAAATAACTATTCCTTGCTTTCCTGCTAAAATTGGTATTTCTTCTCATTTCTCCAGTGGGGCCTAAATCAGGCTGTTCTGGAGCAATGAGTAACCCTATTTTCAGATCACTGTGATGGTGAACTGTGTCTGGAAAATATTAAATTAAATGCATTAAAACCTTATGATGTTCTCAGATACATTTTAAAATCCCAAATGCCTCCAAAAGTATGACTCCTAAAGCCTAAAGTTATTGGAACACAGCAAACAATCTTTGGCTTTTTTTCTTAGTTATCATGCACAACATATGCAACATGGTGTATTCCGAAATGCCTATGAAATATGAGTACTCGCAACAGAGCCGGGGTCTCTATTTTGTCTATCAATACCTCATGTGTCTAATTCTTTCTAAATAACTATTTGACCACCTCCCCCATGCTATGAAATATTTCCTGTTGCAAAACTTCTAACAATTCAGTCAGTATTCAAAAAAATGCTACTATCACACACTGAGGAAAGAAAAAAATAATGAGTGTTGTAATTGGCAGTTAAGGTAAAAGGGAATAAAAACATTAATTATCATCCTATAGAATTTTTTTTGAAAATAAAATATGTACTTTCCATCATCTTCCTGGTGGTTTCCTACACATATCCTAAACTCTGAATCTACCAAATCATGCAAAGTGCCAACCTGCTGTGACTATATGAACAGACAGACATCTGAATCTGCACAGTAAGAAGGACACACCCTCACTTATGGAAGCAGGCTCCTCTCAAAGTGCTCCATTCTCTGTCCTCAAAAGTGTACATCCATCTTCTTTAGCTCATGGGTTTGGGGATTTACACAAGCAGACCCTTTCTTTGGGCTCAGCCTTTGAGATTTGCCTTCATTTCCCAGGCTCCCAGGCCTTTAACTCAGTCTGAATTACACCACCATTGGCCCCCGAGGGTTCTGCAGCCCGCAAACAGCCGAGCCCCCTTCTGTCCTGATTAATGCTGCCATGTAGAAGAAAGCATCAGCACAGGGAAGAGAGAAAATAAAATCGCTTTTTAAAATTGAAATGTGAAGATTTTTTTAATTGACACTAATGAAAAAAGTGAAAGATTGGACTTTTGGCAGATTAGATACCGCCAAATAAAAGTAATAAATTTGAAGGTAGGGCAAGAGAAAGTTGGTAAAGTTTCATTTATGTGGAAAAAATTAATTGGGCTGAAAAATAATATAAATCTAGATTTAGAAAATTCTACTATCTATAAAGGAATGAAGATTAAGAAGCGTTTTAAGTATTATGTAAATATGAAATGTACTTGCTATTTTTCATGTATAGTATTTGGAATTTCTACTGTTACCCAAACAACATTACAATAGAAATGTGTGGGAGATTTATAGAATACACAAAAATAATTTACATGATAAAATTACACAAGATGATGGGAAAGGATATAAACATAACAGGGTCAGATACATTCTGTAAACTTTGAAATAAAAACATTTACAAAATGAATGTAGAGCTATAGCTAACAACCAAATATAAATTTAAGTAAAATATTTTTAAGCCTAATATATATGTAATGAAGGAGGACAAAAAAGCAATAAAGAATTGATGAGTATAGCCTTTAACTTACCAAAGCGCTTCACTTAAAGTTAGTATCATTCTACTTAGTGCTAATTGTTAATTTCCTAATTATATGAAAAAACACATAAGTGTTAAAATAAATGTCAAAATGAATTAGGAAGCCAGGACCTATACTATACTATTAGCATTAACACACTCTAAGTATGAAGACATACATATGAATACATCTATACATGTTCATACACATCAAGCAATGAGATTAGAAAGCAATACCACATGAAGCACCAATCATAGTGGGGTTGAAGAGTCATGCTAGGCATAGAAGGAGGAGCCCATATACACCAAACTTGGGACACTGAGGCAGAGGAACTCAAATTTGGGGACAATTGGGCTATAGAGTAAGGCAGAAAATATTTTGATCACCTTAATATTACAAAAATTATTCTTCATTATAAGGAATGTGACCTAAGATACAGGCATCTTATCACTATACATCTAATGATTATAAAGATTTCAATTTCTCAAGATAGCACTGCAAATATAAAGTGTATATGGACCTAATCACTGAGCTACAAAACACATGAAGCAAAAGTACCTGAAGGAGAAATTGACAATTTATCTACTACAGCCAAGACTTCACAGTCTTCTACAATAATGATCAATTATAAAGAATCTCACAACAGAAAACTGGTGAAGTCACTCCTTTTTCTAGTCCTTTCTTCATTTTAAGAAAGAAATCTGAAAAGTACAGAAGACATGAACACAACATTGAACAAATTTGACCTAACTAGTATTGTAGAACATGAGGAACACATTGACACAAGCTGAAGGATGCACTTCTCAGCACATACAATATTCTCCAAGATAAACCATATGCTGGACCATTAAAACATTCAACCCAGTACAAAGACTGAAAAATGTTTTGCTGTTGTTTAATTATAACAAAGCTACAATTTCTGTCAATATCAGATGAATGCTTGAAAACAATCATCATATATTTGAAAATTCAAAATACATACCTAAGTAACCAGATTTTCAATAAGAAATCAGAATAGAAATAAAAAACAAAAATATATAACAATGAAAACAGACACATTAGTCATCTAGTATTTTTTTATAAAGCAGAATGAGATAACTCTGTGAGTAAGAGCACTTGTCTCACAAGCATGTAGGCCTGTGTTTACTAGATCCCAGGTAAAAAGCTGAGTTGAGCAAGGTCACACATGCCTGCATCCCAGTCCTGAAGGGGCAGGAGAGAAGAGAGTTCCTAGGGTTCACTGGTCATCCAGTCTGACAAAAACAAACAAAACAACAAAATGCCTTAGCTCCAGTTTCAGTGAGACTTTCTCCTAAAGAAACGTTATGGAAAATCTAAAAGGGATGACACTGTGCATTCTCCTCTGGACTCCAACATATATGTACATTATGGATGCACATTACCTGTGCACATCTGCACCTTCATAGTCATAAATCACACACGCCATAGCACATACTACACAAACTGCCCAGACCTGCATGCAAAAAAGTAGATGAACTTCAATTTTTAATAATAGGAAATATAAAAATTTACTACTATCCACTTCTTTAGAAAAAATGAAATTCAAATCTAGGTTTTAAAACATATCTGTAGAAATGATAAATGTATAGAATAAGAAATCCAAGTTATCAATATCAAGTATGAAAAAGAAAACATCAGCTGAGTCCCCTACTCAGTCAACTGAGGTTGGAAGGTCAGACCAAAAATTGTGTGTGAGAGAGAATCTCATCAGTATTCTATGAAAACTATAACTTCTCTGCACTTGAAGTTGATAAAGAATATAGGTGATGTTTACCAAGTTGTTCATCACTATGATACATCACAAAGCTAGAGACATACATAGCATACACTCTCTAGCACTAAGCATACTTACAAAGAATCCTAAAAAGATACCAGTAACATCTATTATACATATCAGCATCTATGATATCAATCAATTGTGGTTTATATTAGAAGAATGACAAACTATACTAGTGGGTTGTTACTTCTTGAATTCAATATTCAACCATTCTGGATGTTGGAAGCTAGTACTTAAGCAAGCAAATAATAATTTCTAAATATGATCCTACCATTAGAAATTAATGTTATAATCCTTAATGAAAACAAATCAGAAAGGTTTCAAAAGACATGTGTAACATTTTTACAATAATGACATTGTTATCATTCTTATAATAAAAATTAATTTTTTACTCAAAATCCTTTGATAAAGAATCCTCCACTTAGCATAGGTGGTTCATGGTAGAATTTGTTTAGGTGTACATAGGATATGCCAAGGAGCTTTATTATTTAAAGCGAATAAAAATATAGCTGGCTAAGCCAATAAAAACTTGGCTGGAGAAAAGGCATTTAGGGCAGATCTCCAAAGATTAGCACAATGTTCAGATATGACTGGAGACACAGAGATTGTTCTGGGGTCAGGAGCTGTGGAAGGAGGCAGATACAAAGAGGGAAAATATGCTGAGTCCAGAGTGTGGAGTACATTAACTGTGGATGCCAATAATGAGAGGAAGAGATCTGAAAAGACAGATTCAAGCAGATGAGAACCAATCAGGTGGCAAAGGCAACATTTTCAGCTATTACATCTCTTATTTAATGATGCTGAAATAATTAGTTGTAGTCTCTGTCTCACAGGAGAATATTAATATCATCTACATGGATAAAATCCAAATATTTGAAAGAAAAATTTTTTAAATGCTTCCAAAACCCTGCAAAACAAATGTTGTAAACTTGAAAACTTGACCTTTAAAAGTTTGCTGAAGGAGAAGATGTTCAGAGATCAGGAAGGAAACTATTTTCTTCAGAAAAGGTGTTTATAAGTTTCAATTGCAGATGCCACAAAAAGCTGACAATGCAATGGGGATAAATATTTCTGAAAGCAAATGCTGTAATGGCCCTAATTCACAAAATATTCTATGTAATTAAACATCACACCCGGGAAAATTAAAAACAAAATAAAAATAATATAAGCAAACATTTCATTGAAAAATCATAAAAAATGTGCAATTAGGCAAAGATATTCAATGTTCCTGGAGTCCATGGAAAGTCTTTTAAGTAAATGACAAAACACCACCATTTTATCCATCTGTACTGACAAAATGGAAAGAAATTAATCACACATCATGCTGCCAAGGACATAAGGATAATATAGAATATGCTACTGATAGGTGTGGGGCTGCTACTAGATTATGGGCAATCTGACAGCACTTATTGAAATGTAAATGGTCTTTGATTTATTAATTGACATTTTGTGAAGATCTGCTGCAGAAAATAACAGTACAACTGTATGTAAAAGACTATTATAACAGTATGATTAAGTGAATATAAATGAATGAGAAAAAAAACAAACTCCTTATTCCATATTGAATGCCTATATATGAAGGAAGATGGCCATATCTGTGGCGTTTATGCAAGGGAAATAATATATAAATATTAATGAGAGTAAGTTATACCAAGATTTATTGAATAAAACCTTTAAATAACAAAATAGAAAATATGTGGATTTACATTAAAACAAAACAAAATAAGTAAGACATTGTGAGTGACACTGAGAGATGACATGCAAACCAAATTTGTTGTGACAGAAAATACAGCTTTTCTAAAGGTGGGAACAGAAATGGTTTTCAATCCATGCAATTCACACCGCTTGTTTGACTCATTGCTGGAAGTATATATTAGCAATTTCACAATATTACCTTTGTCACTTAAACCATTTACACATAATGTACTGAAATGTATATAGTCTCTGGATTCCTTTACTGACATATGAAGAAAACGAAATTCTCTAATATCTAACAACTGATTCTGTGATCCACATGAAAAGTAGAGTATATCACCCAGCACATGGTCCTTAATTGTGATTACATTTTATTGCACTCAGCCTATTAAGTGCTTAAATTACCAGATAACTGAATCTATGTTCCTAATAGCTGAAAGTACATTAACCGTTTTTTTTTTCTCCCCACTGCAGCCCTGTTCCAACCATCACATGGATAAAGGTAAATGGCTATATTCCTGGTAAGTCGCGTCTGCGGAAATCGCAGGCAGTGCTGGAGATCCCAAACGTGCAGGTGGAAGATGCAGGCGTGTATGAATGCACAGCTGAAAATTCCCGGGGAAAAAACTCCTTTCGTGGGCAGTTGCAAATATACAGTAAGTATTTTCAGCAAACAATGAAACTCTAGGCCTGACAGGTTGAAAACTCAATTTGAACAACACATTGTCTGCTATGTATGTAAAAATAATTAATTTATAGCTACAGTTTAATATAGAAAGCATCATGTAAAATCCTATACACATGTTTTCATGCTAACTTTCAGCTTCGTTATATGTCACTGAGACTTCACATCCTTAAAAATGAATTTCTTTTTTTCTGGGACCATTCTCTGATAATTTTTAAAAAATTATAGACTTTATTAACTTGTTCTAGTCCTTTGCCTTAACCAGGTCTCACAAACCACTGCTCAGAGCCAAATCCTCTAGATAATTTGTATGTACTCTGTAGACTAGATATAAATATTTAAAATTATGTGTAACCAGAATGCTTAGGAGAAAAGCAAATTGTATTGTTTCTTATACCCAATAAAGGAATACAGTCCTATTTTTTATTATTATTTTTTTACAATGAGTTGATATCCCCAATTCCCTAATGCACCCCTCCCCATCCCCAATCAGCTGGATATCCTACTCCATGGGCCTTCTGGATCAGTCCTTGTGGCAGGGGACCATGGATACTGTAGTATTCAACCAGTTTCTCCTGGCCCAAGTGTGTTGTTACTGAGGGTGCCATGCCTCTGATAATCTTCCCCACCACGGCTCTCACAATCTTTCCACCCCCCTTCTGCTTAGTTCCCTGAGTCGTGGTGGGTGAGTATTAAGGCTGCTTTAATGTTGTGAGTTTAGGGGTCTTTGTATCGAATATCATTGGTTTCTGTCTCACTGGCTTATCCTGTGTTGATTGAATGGCTGTGGCTGTGGGTCCCTTGTTCATCCCATCATTCTCAGTGGGGTTCCATATGGATCCTCCATGGTATGACTGTGGTGGCTCATCTCTTGCGAGAATCTCAGCTATTGGCCTACAGTTGGTTGGTAGGGTTAGATGGGCCACAACTCTCTCGCTGCATCCTGAAAAATACAAACACAATCTCCATCGGAGAGTGACAAATATACACAATTCTGGATTACCTAGATTCTAATTTTTAGTAGCCTCCCCGTCAATTGGTCCGATAGCGCATCTTTTCTTGGGAGCCCAAGAATCTGGGATCCGGTGCATATCGCACTGATTCCCCCGTACCAATCATGGACTTCCCTCACTAAGTGGAATATTTGGCCAAATTTAGAAGCTGTTGATTGTCTCCCCCAGGCTCAGTCTCCTCCATTGCACTAGTGCTCCTTTCTTGGTTCGTTGTTCTCTCCCAGTAGGAGGTGTGGTCAGCCTACTCATGGCCGCAGGCTGTGTTTCATGCCAGTGGTCACTGTTTACTCCATTGTCATTGATCAGCTTCCCCTGGCAGCTTTGCAGTGCCTTCCAGAACTGCACTAACTACCATCTGGGAGTTGGATACCATTTCGGACCTTTAGGGTCTCTGGATGCTGATCGATGGCTTTCTGTGGTTTCTTCAGCAACAGGGTTTTGCCTCAGGCCTGGGGAGGTTTTTCAAGAGCTTTGAGAGAATCCCATCTTGTTTTTGGAACCTCATAGGTCACTTTGGTCAACAGCTCAGTGAGGGAAGGAACTGGTGGCTGGGACCAGGGGTTGTCAGACTGATCAATTTTTAACAGGCTTAGACATTCTCCCCTACTACTCATGGCCCCTCTTGCCAGTCGACGCCCACTACTTGCTCTGTAGGTTACAGTATGCTTGTGAGGATTTTATGTTTTCGAACCTAATTTGGATTGGCCTCATACTTAAGCCGTTCCCCTCCCCCATCCCTTACCTCTCATTCATAACCTCAGGACCACATATGAGGGAGAATATGCAGCGTTCAATTCTCTGTTCTTTTGAGTGCTCACTTAGTAAGATCTGCTCGAAGTCAGACCATTTTTTCCTAAATTTCGATATGTCATTTTCCTTGCAGCTGAGTAAAATTCCATCATGAAAATATACCACAGTTTCTCTGTCCATTCCTCCATGGATGGGCATTTAGGTTGATTCCAATTCTTGGCTATTATGAATTGAGCTGCTACAAATAAAGTTGTGCAGATGTTTCTGCGTCGAGATGTGACATCTTGTGGATAGATGCCTAGTAGAGGGATAACTGGGTCCATTGGAAGGATTATGTCCATTCTGCTCAGAATTCTCCACACTGCTTTCCACAGTGGTTGAACAAGTTTGCAATCCCACCAGCAGTGAATGAGGGTTCTTTTTTCTCAGGTGAGAAAATGCCATTTGTGTTTCCTCCACTGTGAATTGTCTGTTGAAATCAGTGCCCCATTTTGTGAGGGGGCAGTTTGGGTTTTTTTATTAATTTTTTTGAGTTCTCTCTAGGTTCTGAAAATTAGGCCTCTGAGTTGTAGCTGGTGAAAATCATCTCCCAGTTTGAAGGGGGTCTATTGACTCTGAGAACGGTGTTTTTATCTGTACAGAAGCTTTTGAGCCTGATTAGGTCCCATTGGTTAAGTGACTGTTGCACTTCCTAGGCTACCAGAGATTTGCTCAGGAAGTTGTTCCCTACTCCTATCTCATGTAGGGTTCCTCCTACTTTTTCTTCCAGGAGAAAAGAGAGAGAGAAAGAGAGAGAGAGAGAGAGAGAGAGAGAGAGAGAGAGAGAGAGAGAGAGAGAGAGGA